>ML811310.1:0-51336 GCA_009831015.1 Picea engelmannii
AAATAATCTTTTCTCGGTCGAAAAAGTCATGAACCGAGAAATATCCTTCTAACAGATTCAACCATCTATCTACGACATCTGCATCTATTTGGCCGTCAAATATGGGAATGTCAAAGTTTACTTGTACCTTAAAAGGAGTGGCGTCTCCAGAGTGGCTTCTGGATGTCGATGCGCCGCCAGTCGGAATCCGTTGAAGAATCTGGGCAAAGTTGTCCATCATCGCGTTCCTTTGTTTCTCGAGGGCCTCCTCAAGCAACATTTTGATAGGATCTCTTGCAACCTCATCTTTCTTTTCTTGCCCCATGGGCGGTCGTCGGGGTTTGGGAGGCTGATCTTGCAAAGGTTCAACCAGATCGAGCCCCAACTCCTTATACCCCGATCTCGTTGGGGACATGCAAAGAAGGATCGAGAATGAGTAGACCGCTCTGATACCACTGATCTGGATTTATGTAGGAACACAATGAAATATAGAAATATACATAAACACAGAGATGCAGCTGAAATAAGACTTCATTTCATTAATAACAAATGACTGAAATATGCTTACAGACAGAATGGAAATAAACTAGCTAGGGCGCTGGTAGCTTATCTCTGAGAAGAGATGTGGCGGCTACTGGCCTCTAAGCTGTGTTACAATGAGGCTCGAAGGCCTATTATTATTGAGAGACAATGGAAAACCCTAAACATCCAAAGACCTAACCCTAGGAGATGAAACGCCAAGACTATGGGCCCCGTTTGGGTAAATTGGTACATCAACTTCCCGGGGACGTAACTTTGGCATACGATCTCCGTTTGATGCCTTCTATACCTCGTTAAAAAGATCTATCCGAGGACTACAACTTTTGGGAAACAACATTGTTCCCAAAAAACGTTGTTTAAGGCCTCAAAACGGCTCCGGAAGTTCAGAACCCGAAAAACTGCTAAAAATAGTAAACTGTGCGGAAATTGAAAAACTGAAAGAAGCAATGGTGGGGGTCCAAGTGGAATAGGCGGGTGGCCACCAATATCCACCTGGATCACTCTGTTATTGTGGGTTCCATGAATGAATGAATTTCGTTAAGAGTGAATGAAATTGTGAGAGGCAGGAAGGAGTTTCAATTGTTTCTCTTCTTTAAGTTATGAAGGGAGAGTGCATACTGAAAGCAAGGAGTGCGTGTAAGAGAGTCTTTTTTGACTCAAAGTTCAGAAGAGACAGTTTGGAGCTTTTGTGTGCAGAGTGTGCATACTAAGCGCAAGGAGTGCGCGTAGAGGCGAACTTGTTTCAGGTTCGAAAGCTCAGGAGGAAGAGCGCAGACAGTGCCAGGAGGGCACTAGAAAGTCTTTTGAAAAGACGCAGAAGGGCAAGTTCCTTAGAGACTGAGTAAGTTGAAACTTAGGGGAGAACAATGCAAGTTTGCACGCAGAGCGCAAGTGCGTGCCAGGGTAAGGTCAAAATTCCATTGACGAAAGCTCAAGAGAGATATGAGCTGTCGATATCAAGGAATATTGAACCATTGATTTCTTTCATCAAGAAATCATAAAGCGAAAGTTTGGAGAACAAAGAAGACTACCTTCCAAAGTCGCGAAACGCGAAAATCCCGATTCACAAGAGGGGAGATCTGGACCGTTGGATCACGGGGAACGTGGACCGTCGATCTGATGCGAGTTAAATTTCAGAAGTTGGAAGATCAGAGGTGAGCAACCTTTCGACTTTGCAAAATGTGAAATCCCGAGTCGTGAGAGGGGAGATCTGGACTGTTGGATCGCGGGGATTGTGGACCATTGATCTGGCGAGTGGAACTCGCTAGTTCAGATTTCAGAGGAAGGGAGATGAAGGCTTGGGAGCTTGGCCCCAGGTCATAGTTGGAGGTCATATCAACGGAAGGTTAAAGGAGGAGCTGGCGCTTAGAGAAATTACCGATCAGGAAATCGGAAATTGCGAGGGTTGGGTCTATCTCATGTGCAATCACCCGAGGTCCGAGATCACATAGCGCCTTTTGGGTTAGGCCTGTGGTCACGACCAATGATCACATGAAGGAATCTCGAGCCTTGTTCTTGTTCGCGCGGGATGAGTTACACATAGGGCTTGTGGATATTTTGTGAGGATTCCGACAAGGAATCAAAGAGCTGTTCCAGCTCGAAGATTGAGAAGATCCAGAGACCGGGAGGTCAGCAGACCCTGCTGAGGTAGGGGCACTGCATCACTTAACTTATGGACTTATTCACTATTGAACTATTGAATTGATTGATATCTTCTCCTATTTATACATATAGCTTCACCTTCATAAAAGGAAAAGAAGTTACAACAACATGGAATCAAATCCTAAACAAGTGGATCTACAAATCCTAGATCCTAAACATGTGGATATTTCATCACCAAATCTTGGATTTGATATAAGAGAGCTTGAATAATATAACAACATCATATTCCATGAGATCCATGTGCCCAAATTCGTGGGTATAAGCCACAACTTGGTCAAACCACTTAGCTTTAGGATTTCGAAATTAGAATGACTAGTTTTAGAAATATCCATCATACACCCCTTGTTTTGTACTTTTCGCAGATTTTGCTAAATGGTCACCTAAATGACACTATTCTGCACAAAATCCATATTTGATATTTTTGAGATTCCTCTTCATCTATTCAGGAATGATGTGGAAAGTTTGACTACCAGAACTGCCAATCAACTGCAAAATTGCCATCACAATTGTTGAACTTCACAAGTAAGTTAGGAAACCACAATATCTATTCTAAGTAATCATCAAAGCATGGTAAATTGACCATTTTAGTGTACATATGACATGCGAAGCTCATGTAGGGTGAAAATGAACAATTACAGGAATATGTTTAATGAAGTGAATGGAGATGGAAGGGGAAAATAGTTGAAAGAATAGCTAATGGCATCATAAAACATGTCAATTCTGAGGCCCAACATCTCCCCCACACTCAAGTCATTTCATGTTCTCATGCAATAAAGATACATAGGAAGTAGTTTCAAGTGGAAATATTTTTTTTTACACTTCTTCTCAAAGTCATTAATGCCACATGGAGATAGATGAATGGAATATGAAATGTAAAGTGTAAGAAAATGAAGTGTAAGGGAATGAAGGAAAAAATGTGAAAAGCTTCAATAATTTCATGTGCATGAATTCCCCAAGTTACATGACTACTTAGAAATAGAAATTGCTTACCCAACTTTACCTTCTCATGGTGGATGCTAGTCTAAGAGACAATTGTTGAACTCTGACTCACTTGATGAAGAATGTTGATTGTTGATGCTGCTTGAATATAAAATGCTAAGGAATATTTAATGAGAAATCTGAATCTAAAGATGACCTGAAGAATACTGATATAATTGAAGAAGTACTGGTGGTGCCGCTGTAAAATATAAGAGTTGACCTAAATCTCCTGACTGTTTATTGAACTTGTAGCTACAGAAATGCTTGAAAACTTGAAAATTGAAAAACGTTGAAAATTGATACTGATAGGTGGATAAGCATCTCATATTGATTTGAAATCATCTCCAAGTGGTGATATGGTCTTGGGATGCGTGCAATCATAAAAAACTACAAATTGGCTACAGAAAGTTGGCTATAGATTTTTGACAATTTTTTATAAATTCAGTTTCAAAACATGATAATGCATCCCTTTTTATGCATTTTCGACAAATTTTGTCTGTCATTTACTCAATTTTTCGTATTATCTTGAAAACCCATGTCTTAGAATTTCTAATTTCTTCCTCATCTGCTTGCAATCTCTGTTCAAAAAGTACCTCTGAGAAAGCAAATCTGGCTGTAATAGCCTTTCTGTAGCGTAAAATCACTTGAATTTTGAAAAAAATGATTTTTGAATCAATTAAAAATGCTTATTTTCTGTGGCTATGAAAAAGACACCTCCATCCCTCCCCCACACTCAAGATTCTACATGTCATCATGCATAAGACGAGGGGAATTAAGCATCTTTCATGCAAGCTCATGGAGATGGTTTTCAACATTTTTTTGTAGCAGCAATGAAAACAAATGCTAATTTGTCTCTAAGGTTGCTAGAGATTTCCATTTCAAGTAATTCCTTTGTAGTTAAAGCAGACCTTTGTCAAGAAGCTATTGCATTAGTACTTCTACCATAGTGCTAATTTTTTTTTTTTGGCCAAAAACTTGGTATGAGAGTTGAAGGTTTGGAGTGTATGCTTTTTCAAGAAAATTCTACAATTTCTAGTGTTTTGCAACAAAATATCCATGAAACTTCCAAAAGGCGGTCCAAAATATAGATATCAACTATTATCTTCAACCTTTTTAGACTTTGATTTTTATATATAATGAATCCATACCTCAATTTCAAACGTCTCACAACATCCCCTCCTTTAGTCTTCAAACTCCTCTTGATTTTGAATGACAATTTTTCTGAAACTAAATGGAACTGACTCAATCTTCAATATTGCTTTTTTTGGAGAGATCATGGTTTTGATTTGGAATCTTTTGGATCTGTACTGCATGCCAGAATTTGAACCTTTTGAATTTCCAAAATCACAAAGAGTTTTGTCACCACATATTGTAAGAACTTGACATGCTGCACATTACTTTCTTCCAGGAGAATCTCCTTGTTCTTCCTTGTTCTTTTCATCCAATCCTCTGATTTGTCCAAATATACCCTGCAGAATTCATTGTGTAGAAATCTGAAAGAATCCCCATGGCTCAAACTTGTTCTTCTGCGCATGATGCAAAGCTTTAGAGCTCGACTCCAGGCATTACCATTGTCCTTGTTTGCAGTGTGTAGAACAGACTTATTCGGTTTGATCTGAAGCTTAAACTCTAGCAACCAAGTGTCGACCACCTTCCACCTTTGACTGGTCTTCAAAGCATTGACCATATAATGTGATCCAACCTGTCAATAAAATACATAATACATATGCTTGTCAGAAAATATTATTTTGAAGATGCTATGTATTCTTGGCACGTCACATGTAGGAGGCAGCTATTCGGTTAAGTCGCTCTTCCAACACACTTGGAGAAATTGCAAAAGTCACATGTATCCAATTTTCAATCCAATGGGAGACCCTGGTAATACCATGACTCATTCTTCTTTGGAAATCATTGTAGAAAATTCAATATCATCTCTTATATTCACAAAGTGAGATATATTTATCTTCACCATCACGAACATAAAACCTTGAGGTTTGGCTGGACAATAAAGAAAATTGAGTTTTTGAATATGATCATAGCATATATCAACTGCATGTCTCAATAATTGCAGTGTCTGCTGATGAAATTCTTTTGTCGATTTTGTGGAACAATTTATGATTACTATGGTAGCTTCTATGGTCAACGATTTTGTGACTCCTTTTCACAGTGATCTGGTGGCCAACTTGGTTCCTTGATTTTGTGGAATTTTATTTGTACTTCCTCTTCGAAAACCGCCATATGATAAAGGTACCGAGCATATATGCGAACATGCCAGGTAGGATGAGAAAATAAATGAAGATACATAACTCTTACCAGATTTTCCAACTAAGATATAACTTTGCTACAATAGATTGAAATTCTTGTCTTCAAAGAAAAAGGAAGCTTAGAAACATATACTGCATCTTTCTTTATTATATTTTTATTTGTTTCCTCACAAGATACTCCATTAACGTGTTGCATGTTTATAATCTCAATATCTAACTCAATATAATGATTGTTATCCTTCAAATCCCCTTGGCCAAAAGATGAAGGAAAAAGGAAAACAATGAGAGCCACTTCTGGATCTAAGATCAGCTAGAGGAAATTCTCATGGATTCTAGTGACATTAACACTAGAAGATGAATGCAATGCTTATCAAATTACCTATTTAAATACCCTGCTCATGAGATATTGCATGCTGGATCTTTCTAAGAACTGAATGAGTTTCCTTAGCATCAATGCCCTTGGCCAATCCTTTGTCAGGATCCTWCTTTGAAACCACTGCCTCCAGAWTGGTATTRATCAATATGCACAGTGGAAAATGAATATATTTGGAGTCCTAGCATCAATTGAAGAGTGATCAAATAATTCGATTGTGAAGCCARCATTCCCCYTGGCCCAACATAAACAATMCTTTGCCATAACACGGATTTCAAATCCAGTTCGCAACTAAAATTCGAGGATATATCAGTTTAGAAAATCTTGCATATCTCCCATATTTGACACGATTTGAGGAAACCGTCCATCGAAGAGCTAAATGAGCTTCTTCTGGAAAAAACCCATGTGACCATTTTTCAAAATTCGTTGGCCATGTCCTCAACAAAACCCATGTGACAAATTTGCAAGATTTGCCTTCATTTGTGCACAATTGGCCACATAAATATGTCTCTTCTAGTTAGCACGTGTTTCCTGAACTGTTTGCAGAGATAATCTTCTCTTCTTTGGTTAGGATGTCCTCATATGCTCCTTGATCTACTTCAAATATATCACTTTTAGCTGAAAAAAGCTCTTCATTACTCATAGCCCTTGGAAATTTATTTGACCTTCTACTGACCATCACATGAAGCATATCAAAATATTATCTTTCCAAGAATCTATTGTCTCAGTCTTCTCCTTCCATCTCCAAGTCATCTTTGGAACAAGCTTAGCCCAAGTAACATCAATGCCAGGTTGATAAAGGATAGTCTAATATCTTAACCGTTGTCATATTAATTTATCCGCATCAGAAGAATCAAAGTAAGACTGTGTTTCAGTTCTTTATTGGATCATGCTACAAGAAACTTTCAGAATAAGAAAATAAATTGATGCTACATCAACATTACATGAAAAACTTATTGAGAGCCTTGCCAATCAGTAGCAAGCTCATGTCTAACTTCTCCAAGACACTATTTTTTCACAGTTTTTCTTTATTTATTTACAATATCCTATTATACTTGGAAAAGGAAAACATCCTTTCAAGTCTAGGACTACTTCCAATGAAACCATGTGCGCAAAAAGATTAAAAATACACTCATATCCAAGTATGGAAAATGTACCTTGATGGCTATTTGGATATGAGAGGGGCCAACTGACCTGTTTGATTTGGTGCTTAGAGGTGTTGAAGAAGGAAGCGATGCTTTGCCTGGATGGCTGTCTGGAACCATACTTCAATGTAGTCATTGTTCTCTTGGTTTTGTATGTCCTCCTTTGTCACATCTTGAATATCTTCTAATATTTGCTGATTAGTCTTTTGAATGCATAAAGAATCTGAGGATGGTCATGCTAGAGATCCTTCAATCTCAAGTTCTAATGACTGCTCTCCATCGATTGTTTTCCATGGATCTTTGATATCCTCTGCAGATCTATATGGAGAATTAGGGAAATCCTCTATATCTTCTTGTTGCTCATGGGACTTTTGATCTTCTATTTCATGAAATGCAGGTTTGTTCCTAATGGCTATCAGGATTTTCTCCTTCTGAGATGCATAAATGTTTCCAGTTGCTTTGAGGACTCGAGATATTTCTTGGAGTAGCATATTGATTTACTTAGCAACTCTTGAGCATCTTTGAAATATCTTTGTTGGATGATAATACCTGTCTGGCACATGGATTAGTGAAAAGGGGGGTATTTTGAATAAGAAAAGCTACAACTTCTACAGAAAGCAAATTTGAAAGAAAAGCATGTATTTGGACAACTCATTCTACTAAGACCATGCTGTCACAAAGTTGACTGTTGACATGAGTAGCCTTCTTTTCCATGCATAAAAATGAAAGGACTGAAAATAAAATTGCCAATGCTTATTCCCTTTAGCATCTCCTCGACAACGATGCCAAAAATGTCGGTCAATTCTATTTCCAGAATTTCGTTACATTAAATTCATCAATCTGGTGTCTATAGACTTATGAGATGGCGACAAAATATATGCAAGAGTAGGCAACTAACTTTAAGTTAAGCAAGATGAAAAAAATGCTTTGCTTGACACGACACTTCCAAGAATCGGAGTCAAGGATACAAGTAAACTGTTACAATGATAAGTTAGCTACTTCATGGATTGATTAATTCTTGTAGCTTGATCAAACTGAAAACAAAAATTACTCAAAGGCATGAATTGATGCACACCACACTCGACCGATCACACTTACATAAATGAAATTGCAGAAATGAAAGGCTACATAATTAAACTGAGGTCAATGAACTTATATTTCAACTATTAATCACATTCCTTTGGTTGACAAGAAAGAGCAACAACTAGTTTTATGATTAAAGAAACTTAGCCTTCAATTCCTAACTCTGTAGGGAAACCCACAATTGCAGAAATGAAAGAGCATAAAGGAATGAGCAATAACTAAAATGAAAAACTGATGAAATAACATCACACAATAGAAAGGAAACTATTTAGGCATCGTATACTAGAGAGAGGGGGTCTTGCCTCTTTTGGCATATACTGCCAAGAAGGACTATAGTAGAAAACTCTTGATGTGCAACAAAAATATCTTTATTCCAACATCAAAATGATTACAATGATCCTTCTCTTTAATATGAACTCTATACTCTCACTCCTTAACTTCTGAACTATTGAATTGAATGATATCCTCTCCTATTTATACATACAACTTCACCTTCATAAAAGGAAAAGGAGTTACAACAACATGGAATCAGATCCTAAACAAGTGGATCTACAAATCCTAGATCCTAAACATGCTGATCTTTCACCACCAAATCTTGTATTTGATATAAGAGAGTTTGAATAAGATAACATCATATTCCATGAGATCCATGTGCCCAAATTCGTGGGTATACGCCACAACTTGGTAAAACCACTTATCTTTAGGATTTTGAACTTAGAATGACTAGTTTTATAAATCTCCATCAAACACCCCTTGTTTTGTACTTTTTGCATATTTTTGTAGGGCATCACCTCAAAGACACTATTCTGCACAAGACCCATATTTTATATTTTTGAGAGTCCTCTTCATTGGTTCAGGAACAATGTGGAAAGTTTGACTATTAGAACTGCCAATCAGCTGCAAAATTTCCAACACAATTGTTGAACTTCACAAGTAAGTTAGGAAACCACAATATATATTCTAAGTAATCATCAAAGCATGGGGAATTAACCATTTTAGTGTACATATGACATGTGAAGCTCATGTAGGGTGAAAATGAACAATTACAGGAATATGTTTAATGAAGTGAATGGAGATGGAAGGGAAAAATAGTTGAAAGAATGACTAATGGAATCATAAAACATGTCAATTCTAAGGCCCAACATGCATTTTGTCCCAATTGATGTAGCGGTCCAGTGCATAGGTGCCGTTTTTTCTTTCCTTGGATGAGGGGTGATAAAGCTCTGCTGGTGCATCTAGGTTTTCTGCGATCCATGTAATAATGCTATTCATGCCCTCTCGAATAATGTTGAACTGTGTGAGCTTGTTTTACACCGTTCTATGTTGGTCTATGATAATAACAACCGAGTCTTGGAACATGTGTAGGTGAGCATACATTTCGATTAAGGCCTCCTCTAGCTCAATTATGATATTCTCTATGCTAGTTTTGAAGCTATGAAGGTTGCATTCATCAAACTTTACCCGTGTAATCTTTTCCTTGAGCTCTCTAATCCTTGATCCTTTGTCTAGATTCTGATGGCACAAATTTTAGACGTTATCTTCTGTGGCATTCCAAAAACCAGATCTAGCTGAGGCTATGGCTATTGGATCTTTGCTGACATGTTCTGTCATGGGGATCTATGTAATCACTGAGATTGAGTTCCCTCTTGTCATCAATACTTTCTCCTCTTGTTCTTGCACGATTCTTCCTGATGCTTTGTCATATACAAAATTCTTTAGGTTGGGTACCTCATTTGGCCATAATGGAGTGCAAAGTCCCAAACTTAGTCCGCCAAATTGTGTATGTCTGCTGGCACAAACTATTGATATCTCATGGATATCAATGATCATTTGGACTATATCATTGTTTTTGGCTTCCTCTTCTTTCTTTCTCTATTCTTCTTTTGCTACTTTTTCCACCGCTTCCTTCACTGCTCTCTGTGTTGCTTTTGCTGCTGCTACATCTACTCTTTCCTTTTGCTTAGCTTCCTTCTAGGAAACTTCCTTTGCTGTGGACTCTGCTTTAGCTTTGGCTTCTTCAACAATTTTCCTAGTTTTCTCAGTAATGTAGTTCTTTTTCTTGTGAAACTTCTCTTTCTTCCTCCTGTTTTTATCCGCCAATGTCTCTTCTTCCACTCTTGATCCTGTTGGTGTAGAAGCGAAAGAGAGAGACACCCTTTTTTATACCTCATCCTCTACTTTATTTTTGGATTCTTCTTGTTCTCTATTCTCGTATGCAATCCTCCCTAAGGGCTTGCCTCGTCTCTTGAAGGTGACCTCATCATAAGTCCTTGCACTACGATGTACCTCCTCCTCTTCCCAGACTTCTGTGGTGTATTCCCAAGGCAATCCTACCTTATTGAAATGTTCTTTTATGAACCTCTTTGGGTCATGTCTTCTAGACCTCTCCTCTCCAAAATGGTACAAGAGCAATGTGTTTACTTCTTCCTGTGCTTGCTTGGTGTTTGAAAATGAGTAGACACAAATGTATAGTGGGAGCGATGGCCATATTTCATTCTTGCCTTGGTATAACATTCCTCCTACTCCATGGATCACTATTTGATATGCCACCTCCTGTAGCATTAGCTTGTCTGGTACAAACCGAGGAGATGAGGGGATTTCATGGTGTCATACACCCTAATATAAGTACCATTCTCCATAAGGTACCAATCCTTGATCCTTTTTATGAAAGCTATCTCTTTGTTAGTCATACCTGGGGCTAGCATGAAAAATATGAACTCGTATAGGGGAGCCAAAAAGTGCTCGCATATCTTCTAGAATTCTGTCTTGTACTTGTTCTCCCAGAGCACTTTGCAATATATGTGAATGGATTTTTCTGATGGTTTCCATTTCCACCTAGTCTTTGGGTATTGGTGGGCTATGCACATGATGTCCATGAGGTATAAGAACATGTGGAAACTTGGGAAAGTTCCTGACCGAGCTTCTACAACTGCAGTGATGGATTTAGTTAGGTTGGATGATAAGATGTCATCCTAGTTAAAC
The DNA here is from genome assembly GCA_009831015.1 of Picea engelmannii. Classification (NCBI taxonomy): domain Eukaryota; kingdom Viridiplantae; phylum Streptophyta; class Pinopsida; order Pinales; family Pinaceae; genus Picea; species Picea engelmannii. Next base: position 11,007 of record ML811310.1, read on the forward strand.
AATAATCCTTCATCCATGCAATAATAAATTAGATACATGTATGACAGGGAGAACTGGGAGGCATCTTTCTCCCCATATATCCTGCATAGCATGGCTACCATGTACTGATAAGGCCTCCTTAGCACTATAGTAGGTTACCCTCCCTTGAGACTAAGTTTTAATTGCTTGTATGGCTTGTACCACCTAGGGCATAGATCTTTTACTATGTAGTTGAATTTATAGAGAAGTTTGTTGTCCAACTTCTTAGTCCCCTTCTCGAGATGATAGCATTTTTCTAAGTCTTTGGGATGAAACAATGCTATGGGTTCCCTTCTAGAGTTACAAACATATATGTTCCGCAAATCTACATGCTTCAATATCCAAGCGATGGTGTCAGCACAAGGGAACACAACAACACATGCTATTACTATGAATATTCCAAAACTTCTATTGTTCTCTAAGATCTTCAGTTCATCCTGATCTTCAGTTCATCCTGGTCTTCGACATTAGTGGATAATTTCTATTTTTTTAAATCTGATACACATCACCCCATCTGAGTGCATTGCCTTCCTTTTCTAGGAGTTCGAAGGTGTTGTCATACATGGCTCCAAAAATGTACGGTTTATCTTCAATCTGTTGGCCACTTCCAGAGGCCTCGATGGTGGGTGATTTACTGGTCATTTTCTTTTTAGGAAACATGTCTAAACTTGCAAGGTAAATATAATATTAATGTAGAGAAAAACATAACTTATGCATATCTGTGAATACCCGAGGATTCACTTGAGTTGATGTTGGGTGGGAGGTCATCATCCGATGAGGAAATAATAATAACAAGCATGGTAAGCACTGTTTGGTGAGATTTAGAGTAGAAACTGGTTTAAAGGATGCTCAAAGGCCAAAATCGGAGTAGTTATTACGAACTGTTCCGATGATTATCGAAGGTGTTTGTGTTAATTATGTCGAAGGTTTGGTAAGAAAATTAGAGAAGTTGATAAAAATCCCTCCTATTACAATTGGGGAATTTAATGGGAAAGGATCCGATAGGATTAAGTGTGCGTTGGTAAAGTTAATTTTAGGCTTGCCAATGAAGGTGTGAATTCATGAAGAATCAACAAAATTGTTCTTAACTCCTCCAATTGTATCAAAGGAGTTGATAGGAACTCCTCCAATGTATCAGAGGATTTGGTGTTAAGTACTTTGAACAATCTAAGCGTAAATTGGGGGATTTGTTGCTAACTCCTCTGAAGTGATCGGGGAGTTTTCGCTAACTTCAACGATGGAATCAAAAGCTTCAACAAGAAGGTTTTCGACTATATATTTCACGTTGTGTTTTTCAACCAAAATCCTTTAAGTTTTTTCAATGGGAAAGGTGCACCTTTCCGGAAGTGTTAGAATAGTTAGTTGGGAAACTTCCAAAGGGGAATGAGAGATCTCATGGAATGTATTTCATTTGGGCTATGCATCTCGAGATCCAAACCCTGGTAGTATGGCTAAGTTCCCAAACCCCAAAGTTTTGTGAACAAAATCAAGGGGTATTTGTCCAGATTCAATAGGGCTTGGTTCAAAAAATATCCAGAGTAGTACTAATGGTTCGTTGGTGGGATATGGTAGAATTATAGCATGGCTAGAGGCCAAGATTTATTGTCATGAAGATTTCAGGAACTAGGGTCTCTAGTGCAACCAAATATAACTATCAAAGTAAATGAAAACCCTAACCCTAGAATACTCTTCCAATGAAAGGAAAATGGAGGAGTGGACATATTAGGGCTTACCTGTCGGTTTACCGACATGTGGATAGGGGTGAATGGATGATTGGGTGCTTGAGCATGCTATTTCCTTTATAAATTTGATAAAATATTTCACTTGTCCTTTCTTCTGATTCCTCAGTGAAAAAAGGCGAAGGTATGAGGAGGGGGGAAAGGGTTTGTTTGATACATTGGGGTGCATTAAATGCACGATGTGACATGGGGAGTAAACCTGTGGATTTGATTGAAAGTTCTTCAATATGCATCGAAGGACTTCATGGGAAGTCATCCAATGTATATCGAAGGACTTGCAAAAAATGCGCTGATACTCGTTGGGGGAGGCAAAAGGAACGCCTCCAATACATCAGAGGAGTTAATACAAACTCCTTCGATGTATCAGAGAAGTTGACAACAAATTGTGTGAAAAAATTGTTTGATGGCTATCGATGAAGTTGGAGGGAAATCCTTTGATGTACATCGAAGGAGTTTGTGTTAACTCCTCTGATGCGCATCATAGGATTTTTCATTAACTTACCCCAAAACCAAAACTTTAGCTTGAAAATTTTCTAAGTGTTCCAATTTGAAATATACAAACTTGGCTGAGAAGTGAAGCTTGAAAAACATGTTTAGAGTAAGGGGAAGAATCCGTTAAGAAGATACAAGTTGAAGATCTTTCAAAGTTGAAAAACACAAAGGGCTCCATTTTCTTGGAGGGGCTTGCAAGTGAATTAGAAGAGAATGGAGGGTTTTAGTGCCTGGAACAACAAATAGATAACTATCACTTTTGATTATTGAATAAGAAAAACATGTTAATATAAACTAGCATGAATTCCACCATATCAAACCCTGATACACAAATACCATGCTCATTTCATTTTAGCTCAATATAGAATGAAAAAAATGTCTTTCTAGCTTAAGCTACCATTCACATAAATGTTCATTCACCAAAATATATTTCCAGATACCCATTTGATTAAATCTCATGTTTTATGCAAATTTTCAAAATATATATTAAACTTAAAATTCCATTTCTTTGATTCATAGTTATATGCCTCCAAAATACAATAGGGAAGATAGATGAAAACAAGAATTGCATAAATAATTGTAAGTAGACTTGGGGCATATACACTTTAAAATTTCCATTACGAAAAATCAAAGAGTTTTGAACTTAGGACCTGCTGCACTACCTCAAAATTGACTATATTATTTTAAGTGGAGAGCTCATTCCACAAAATTTGATGTAGGATATAGAACCCAAAAATTCATGTCAGATAAAATTATGATAGGAAAAAGGTGTCGCTGCTCTACCTTTGAGCTTCTCATTGATTAATGTCTTGATCTCTGCCGTATAATTATCATATATTTGTTGAACATATTTGATTTCCTTAGTGATCATAGCCTTTAGTTAAACCAACAATATTATAGTAGTAGTGGCACTAGGTTGTTCTTATGGAACACCCACATCCACTTGATTTGTAGGTGAAGTCCTTTCCTTTTTATTGCGAGGTGAATGCTTTAAGGTAGAAGCCAAGTTTTCCTATTATCCTTTGGAGGACCTAGAATTATTCTCTTTGTTGGGCTTGGCCCCAGGTTCAATTTGTTTTTCTATGAGGTTTGCCACCATTTTATAGGTCTTCTTAGAATCCTTCAAACCAACAATGGCTAGGGTTTCTTCTGTGTTGTGGATGGTTGGGGATTTTTTGATGGCAGACAAACACTTCTCTGTTGGGTTTTTTCTCCCATTGGGATGTTCCTCTTTTGAATCATAAAATACCTCTACATCATCATCAAAGGAGGAGGAAACAGATGGGGAAGATGACTTGGAACACTAGGACGAAGATTTGAATAAAGAAACCATGAGCATTGCAACAATAGAAACATAGACAAATTTGGTGGAAGGAAGTATGCATATTTTCATTTGGATCATCCTTTATAAGATTGTGAGAGTTGCAGGTGAGCATAGTTCCAAACCTAGTCTACTTCAAACCTTAGTCTAGAAACAACCCTAGTCACAGACATGAAGAGAAAACAAAACTTTTTTTGATGATTATACTTCATAATATGTTCGTATGACTCTCACAATGGAATTTATTGCAACCCAATCCTAGCAATGCTCTATAAAATTTTAATACAAGAATAAGTTGCAGAGCAACTAGTTCTTGGTATGCAACCAATTTAAGAGAAACTATCAAGTTGCAAAAAATTAACTACGAGGTTAGGAACTAATGGGAATTGGGAGGACAAAGTAAGGTGTTCCTTGCCATAGAAGTGAAAAGTCACAAGGAATTAGTAGAAACCTTGTGGTAGAAACTAGTACAACCTTACTTATTGGCACAACCTTTTAGTCTAGGGAATGCAACTTGGTAGGAATTGGTACAACCTTACAGGTACAACATAATAGGAATTGGTACAACCTTACTGTTAAAGGTGGTTCAACAAAATAATGGCTAAAGATAATGAATGGAGAAAAAAGAGATCAAAAACTACTTGGAAGCACCCCAAGTCATAGGATTTGGTGGTCTGAAAGAAGAAGAAATAAAGTTTCTCAACTCCTAGTTGTCATCACTTGATAACTTCCTTTTCCACTAAGAAATTTCTTAGGGATATTATTGTACACAATGTATGAAATGCCCAATTGAAGCAATCTGCGATCTAAAGACACCTTGTAATGAAAATTTAAAAAAATAGATAGGAAAAGAAGATAAGAGGACATGTACTAGATGAAAATGTCACAGAGGGCACTCACTCCCATAATGTGGAAGTACCGGGTGCCGTCAAATGTCCATGCATTGAGGAAAATCTACAAAATATGTTCCATGATTTTGTTTTTGTAATTTTAATTGATTTGCCTTTGTTTTCTTGAAATTTTCATACCGGTGCTCTCATCTCAAAATCAATGGAGGGTTTTACAATTTCACTGGAATCCAATGACTAATTTCAAAAAATGTATGTAATTATTATTGATTAAAAACATGTATATCTGCTATCTAACCTCAAATCCATGTGAATTGATGTGTCTCTTTTGTTTTATGGTATTGTTAGTTCTAAAAAAATTGAAATTTTCAAAATCCAATGGTCATTAATGGAGCAACAACCTTTGTTCTACCATCTGATTGAAATTTAAGAACTACCATTGGAATATGTATTGGACAACCAAAATGATAGTCTGTGGGAATGGGATTTTTTACAGACAACATAAATGCCAAGACCATTGCAACATTTATGAAAAAAACCCATACAAATACTCACAAAATGTCTGAAATAGAATGAAAGGGTAGTTGTTATGATGAAAAATTTGTTGAGACAAATTCTTTGTATAGTGATCTACATTAATAGTGAGTATTGGTTGTTCAGAGTATTGTGACTCTGTGAAATTTACAAGTGCTTGGTACAACTATCTAGTATACCCTCTTATTGTTTTTTATAGATGATTTCTTTTCTGATAACAATTTTTTTATTGTCCTCTGAGTTGAGATTGTGGAGAACAATATAGGCTGGAATGATTTTCATTTGAAATTTTCTAGTCTTCTATGTGTTACACATTGCAAAGGAAAGAATTCCTCAAGAAAACATATTTCTATTGTACGAAATATTTTGTAGTTTTCTTGATTTGACTATAAGGGATGTGCCTCATCATAGCTTATGCTTATTTCTAATCCATAATTCATAGAATAATGTATAGGAAAGTACAAGTGCCTACAAATATAAATTTGGCATGCATATATATTTATTTGGTAGTCTGCCTCGATATCTAGCATCATCCATGTATATTATAATAAATTAAAGAATTCATAACCATCAATATATATTATAATCTGTAAAAGAATTCATAACTGACATTCTTTGTTTCTCTCAATGGAAATTTATATTATCCACTTTCAGACACAAAAATCCGAAATAAATGTATGTATGGAAACATCATTGTGTGTGTGTATCCCAACGAATTATTTTTTTATAAATAAGTCGTGCATTCAATATATTAAGCCACACAATTGACTTCTAGAAACTGCTCAAATTTTATCATGAACCCTAACTTACCTTCGGGAAATGACACTCTCTCCTAGCCTACAAAATGTGCTCCCATCATCATGCTTGCATTTTCCCACAAGAATGGATGGTACAATTTGTTGGAATACTGAGCGGTGGGTGGGGCGGGGGGGTTGAATCAGTATGGGAACAATTAGTACTTCTAATAACAATATAAAACCTCCAATGAATATTATGAGTATTCAAAATATCATCAACACCATAAACATCACATAAACACAGTACACCATAATTTTATGTGGAAACCCAATGTGGGAGAAAACCACATAATGATTTTCTTATTTATCAAAGAGTACATTCATTGGAAGCACCAACTTCCTATTTCTCTAGCTACAACTGGAAGGAGGATCCAACCCCCTATTTACAGGTTGCAACCTAAAGGAAGCTCCAACTCCCTAATTTTCTTGCTCCAACCAGAAGGAGGCTACAACCCCCTTTCCTTACAATTTCCAACCACCTTGAAATATAAATGTAGACCAATTTGTCACTACCACAACAACCTGTCACTGTCCCTATCACTGGACTGATATACCACAACCTGTCACTGTCAACCTGTCACAACAACCTATGATCTTGAATTTGACATGGTTTATGTGATCACAGACCCGCATACCTTCCTCAAATTCAAAAACAAGAGAATAGCACCTTCATAAACCTTTACCTCAGTCTCACAATACTAGTTTTGGATTAGTCAAAAACCCTAAATTTCAACAAGAATAAGTATGTACTTGTAATGAATAAGGGTATGAAACTTGTACCCAACCTAGTTTAATATGTCTTCAGAAATTCCTCCAAGTCTCACTCCTTGAATCATTCCTTAAAATGAGTTATAGAGAAAATGACATACCTTGTTGAATTCTGGCCTATTCTAGAGAGAGAACTTGTACGACATGCCACGTGCTCAATATTTGATTTCTTATTGTGAAAATATCACACAACAAACTAAAGCCCGTAATATTTCCATTGCAATTTGTCTCACATCATTTTGACTCTCTATGAAGAATCTATGACTGTTGTACTCATAACACCTGTTTAAAACTAGTTTTAGGACTAGTCAAAATCCCTATCTTCCATAGAGTGTATATCCAAAAGTACAACGACCCAAAAGCTGAAATTTCTACCACAGATACCTTGATATGTCTTCTCAATAGCCTCTGATGTTATCTATATAAATCATTCTATAAAAAAAGTTATATAAAAAATGGTAATATGACCTGTAGATAACATACCTTAGAAAAACTTCATCCTCCCTTGGATTTTTGGCCTTCTTTACTTAACCTAGACTTCTTTGCCTCCAACCTGTATTCTCAGAAGTGAATACAAAGAAGTGATTTGCAATTGACTCTTCTCTGTGTTATAAAGATAAATTTCTTAATGACATGAAACTGCCATGCAACTCACATGCAACTCACATGCAACCTGCTATCTTCTGTTTATTGCCACTTTACTTCAACATGAAACTTTTTTTAAGAGTTGACATCAATGACAACCAATATTCCAACATCTAAACTTGGAATCTTTTTTTTTCAATAATGGCATGCAATAATTAAATATCCCTACAATAATTAACTATCCCTCCTGTTGAGGGGTCATAAATCCTTTAACTCAACAGTAGGAACCAAACCCACTTAAGAGGCCCAATTAGACTCGTAAGCGTTTGATGAGTGGAATGGTTCTCTATATCTTTGATCCGGTTGATTTATCGATGGGATTTACGGGTGACTACCAAGTGTATATTTCAATGAAAATTTTCTCCTTCAGGTTAAGCGATTTTCTTTTTGTATTTTTATAATCTTAAATAATCTAGGTAAGATAAGGATGATGGCATAATCCAGATGATAAAGGGAAATTACTAAATACTGAAGACTGATGATCTTAGGATAACCCTTATGCCTCAACATGCAGACAACGATAATCAAAACTATTCCAAGCTTAGAAATAATACTTTTACTTGCGAACATTCATCATTGAGTGAGATAACAATTGTAGAAAGGAAAACAAATACGTAACAAAGATGAGTGTAAGAAAATGATTTCTCTTAGCTCTACTATCTATCACATATCAACACATCGATTTAGAACACAAGAACTGTTATAGTATTGAAATATAACTTAACAATAAATACATCAACTCTTACTCAGTACAAGAGCACTATCAAACTCGAAGACATAAACAATCCCTCCTCGATCCAATTAGATTGATGCCTTAGATGAAAAAAATGTCTTTGGTTCTAAACATAACTTCTTAATTAAAAGTCACGCATAAATAATTATCTTACAATTCTAAAAAAAAGGTCTTTCCCAAAACCATCGACCATTTGCACGAGGTCGATCTCCCTATTTATAAAGAATTACTAAGCTAAAAATAACTGCTAAAAGTTGTGTTAAGTAAAACAAAAATGACACGTGGTAGACTTTATCTCCTCGTTCTCTTGAGATCATTCGATTTTTTACTGTAGTGGATGATTTCTCTCATACTCCGCCCACTTGAAGAAAATGTCTTCGCATGTGTTTGCATAGGGAAACCTATTTCGATCCATTAGATTGGAGAAGACTTCCTTTATCTCCACTGCTCATTCTCTATACCTGATGAGCTTGACACTTAAGTACTGTACAATTTTGAGGGATTTTATTGGGTGTTCCACGAAATTATTTACTTGACCTGGAGTCATACTTGAAATATGTGAGATCTCTGATTCCCATGCCGAGTCCTGCTCTGCATGCCGTTTAACTATGTCATGCAAATCGACGAATTTTTCTGGTGGGCCGAACTCTGGTAGGTCAATGTTTTCCATCTCCTGATTGATCTTCTCCCAACTTTTCTTGCACTCTCCCCACCTTTCCTGTATCTTTCGCTGAGGTTCCTAGACAATGCTCACCTAGTATTCAACTGCCTTCCTGTTTCGAGAGATGCTGCTATCCATCAGGTCTCGGATGACGTGATCTTCCGAGTTTCGGCCTTTTTGTACCACACTAATATAGTCAATCCACTCTAAGGCCCGATGTGCCTTTTTATACCATCTCTGCATGTATTTACAAGTTTCCAACCCCATGAGAGTATCCTCCTGAAAAATTGCCTATGCATGTGGTGAAGAGATTTCTTTCGCTTGTGAATTGCACATATGTTTCTCTGAACTCAGTCCTTAGGAATACTATTGTCTGTGTCAAATCCTGATAATACTTCACTAGATGGTGCAGATGATCCAACTCCTTCTTTGTGGCTACTAATTCCTTTTCATCCCTTTTCTCTTTGTCGAGCGTTGCATCAGTTATAGCCATTCCCGCCCTGATCAACTTAGTTGTCTTAACATTTTCTGTGTTGAGATGTGTTTCTTCTGTGGTGTTGAGGAGTGTGCTATCAAGCATGAGCATCCTTTTATTGGTTGTCCTTCTCATCACAACATTTCTCTTTCTATCATAAGCGATCGCTTGTATATCGACGACCTCGTCCATTGGCTCAGGAATCTGTTGATCTCCCCAGGTCAGAGTGTTGCTTAGGATTCTTGCCGTATATATATTTCTATGACCGACTCTTGTAGTTCTTTAGCAGGGGGAAATTCTGTATGTCCTGGTGACTCGACCTCCTACTGGGGTTCGTCGGCTGGTGGATTCTCAGCTTTAGATGGGGAGAGGGGAAAAGGATCAACATTTACTTGAGGATCGACTATTAAGATGTCGATTTCTGATCACTGCGTTTCTTCTTCCTGTTCACCAGAGCCCAACTCATCCTTGGAGCTGTCCTTCTTAGGATGAATCCCTGATTGGTCAAGAAATTTAGTGTCCAGAATGCTTCTGGCCTTATTGTCACCTTCTTGGGGAATTGAGTTCAAAGCTTCGAGAGTTGGAGTAGATGTTTCCCCTGGTTCTCCCTCCTCCGTGATTGGTACTGGGGTTATGAGAGAAACCTCTGAGATTTCCTCATCGTCATATATGGTAATTAGGTCTATGAGGACATTGGGAATATCTGTCCCACTTGATGTTCTTGTGACATAATTCTTGGGTTTTCTGAATGAGTGCTCTCCTCTAATGGAGTTGTCTCTGAACCATTTAGCTCTTCTCCGAGATTGATTGTGTCGACCAGGATGAACCTTAAGGTTTATATCAAAGGGTTAAGTTGGGGGTCATTTTCTAACCTTTGTATAACTCTTTGGGATTATTCTAGAAACATCATCCCTCTCCTCTGTGCCTTTGTGGCTTCTACTGCTCTGTTTTCTTCCCTAACCCTCAGGGATTCTTGAGTTGTCTTTTGTATCGTTTCGACCTTCTCATACATTGACATTGCTTTGAATCTCTTCATATTGGGGTTAGCCTTTCTCTGGAGAACCTCCTCCCAGTCCTGAGCACCTTATGTAAAGAATTCATCTTCAAACTTATCATGGGCATATGCCTAGCAGGAAGATACATGTGATGCATGTTGGGGTACTAGGCCCCTTGAGTCATGTTTGCGAAATCGACCTGTGGGGAATCTATACTCCAACTGGCTCAAACCCTCCTTTTTTTCTTGTGTAGTATATTTTACCATGTAAAACCCTATATGAAAGCCATAGGGTATGAACACTCTCTTTTTGTCCGTTACTAGAGTGGCATTATAGCCTTGCAGAATGGTTTGATAACATATTTCTCCCACAATGAGCCGGTCCGGGACATGAGTGGGGAGTAAATGTGGCGTGCCAGTTGCCCCAAACACTCTGATATAGGTGGTGGTTTCTTCCAAGTACCAGTGGCCTACTTTTGAAATCGTTTTCTTGGCTGCTACTGTAAGCCTTGGGCATTCTCTCTTAAACAAAATGAAATACACTCGAGCTATAAATTCATTGCATATGAGGGCATAATATTTCTTGTACTTGTTCTCCCACATAATGCTGAAATAGACATGCATAGGTATCTCCACAACATGCCATCTCAGATTCATGCATGAAAATACATTCCTTGCACAGATCACATCCAATAAGTATGACCCCATGTGAAAAGTCGACATTTCTCCATCCTTTGGTGTCTGGGCTTGCAATATGTTGGTGATCAATTGTTTTGAAATGATCTCTCCCTAGTTGAATATGCTACCAGAGATTGCCACAGTGTATGCCAGGGGCATCCATGCTTTTGAAAACTTAGCGCAATCCCTTTCCTCGTATAATCGGTAGATCAGAGACATCATATAAATATATGGTTCTATGATATTGGCCGTTCCATACCAGCCATTGCTCCTATTTGTAAAATTCTTATCTTGTTTCCACCATGAGGCCATCAACCTGCTGGTGTCATGGAACTCATAAAATTTTACCACAAAATCAATATTCAATCTTTCCTCTGGGTCTCTGAGTTTGTAGTATTTCTGGACCTCTATTGGGAGAAAAACCCCAACACATCCGCCATTTTCATCATTGACCACACATTTCGTTGCATCCATGTGGTCGATTATCCACCTCAAGGTTTCAATGCAAGGCAAGATCGTGGTTCGAAAGGATACCATGTGTAGGCAGGATCATCGAATGTTCGAGAATACTTGGTCATCGAGCATTCTAACGTCCAGGTCATTGTGTGGTATAAACTCTAGGTAATATTCCTGACTGATTCTGTTAAAAAAATATCCCCATTGTGGGAGAACCACTTTCGATCCACTGCTTGCCTTTGTGTTGCCGAATGCAGGAGGCTAGGAAAATGCCATTTTGGTAGATGTGCAAACGATTGGTTCCACTTTAGTGGAAAAATCAAGCTATCTAGCAGCGCCGAACCAAGATCCTTCACCGACCTTTGCTTCTTTCAGTTTTGGTGCTCTTGGTGAGCACCTGGTCGTATGCTTCCTTGGAGGCATTTTTCCTGCACAAAGAACAAAATGAGATACCGACTTGTAGAAATGATACTGAAATATAGATAAATGCGACTGCCGAAATGATATTGAAATATAGACAATTGCAACTGCTGAAATGATACAGACGATTTATACCTCCTCTTTGCACAAGCTTAACCTGGTTTATAATTATGAAAATCAACTGTGAGTTCTTGAAACACTTTCTCGCTCCTTCCACTGCTCCAATAATGAAAGACTTGTGTACATAATGCTGTGTTCGAATTTGTCTTTACAATTTAAACATAGAGCATACTTACCTTATCTCGTCAATTCTTGAATTCATAGCGTAAATGCGGTTTGCACAATCCATCACCAAGATTTGAATCATGCTCGAGATTAAATACAATCGCAGGCTGGTAGCGCAAGAGCGAGGTACTACATAGTTCATTAGCAGTTTCAAACTCCTATTATTTGGTAGAGACATGAGATAGTAACATGTGTTGATCAAAACATTAATTGGCCTATTAAATAACAAAATCCGATCTTATTTTTCACCGAAGGTGTCCCATCATACTGTCGATGTCCTTTCAGTCCGTCGGTTCAAACAAGTGGATTGACATCGGCGTTTTTCTTAGACAAAATTTTTTAATACCTTTGTTAGCGAAAGGTCTGATGCCGATTCAGACTGTCGTATAGTGCTGACGTGGAAATGCTAACCTGGAAGGGTGATAATGACACATGGCGTTTGATTTTGGCTCCTTTGTTAAAAAGTTTCTTCAGAATCAAGGATTTTCTTTATACATGGCCCTTGGAACCTCAATCTATCCTGTTGATGCTGACGCCATGTTGAGGATAGGTGATCAATGAGTCTCTATGGTCATTGTTTTGTGATTTCATCCCTCAGAGTTTGTTGATTCCGAAAACATATTACCGATCGATGATCGACGATCGACGATCGACGGTGTGTCAAAGTTAAAAATTTCCACAGTTTAAGGTTTTATTAAGATATCATTGACCCCGAATGTATCGGTGATCGAAGATCGAAGGTTCGTTAGGTGTTTCGATGTTAGCATTTTCCTTTTCGTACTTCTTCGATGTTGATGGTGTATCGACGAGATTTTGACATCTTCTTCGCAAGATATCATCAGTGATCAATGCACCCATTCTTCCATTATCCTAACGCCGATGATACATCGATGATCGACGATCAATCCTTTTCATTGTCGTGTGGTCGATTTTATTGCGCAGATCACGCCGATGCCGATAATAGGTGCATGGCTCAAAATTTTAGCTGTGTATACTTAGTTAAAAATGTCAAGTCTACTTTAAAAGAGGAGTTAATCTATTCAACAAATCCAAAACAATCCGAATGTGATCGATGATAAAATATAGGAACACAAAATTTAATGATCCCTACACAACTGACTCAATTCAAAAAGAGAGAAAAAAACAAAGTGGTACCCAAAAGAGAAAATTTTCACAAAACTTTTAGGGTGTGTTGAGCGCTCAACAAATGATGATTCTATGGGTGAAAATATAATCTCTTTTACTTCCTTCAGGCTTATCTTATGAAGAATCTGGTCGAGAAACTATCTGGCTTGGCATTCAACATAGTATTTCCTATCAATGCGTACACAACTTCTCGGGTTCGTGAATTCGGATCCGCCTATGGATTTCAACCCCTTTTCCACCTTCGTTCTTCTTAACCATGACCCACACCATTCTTTGACAAGAGTCAAGTAAGTCATCCATTTTCTTGAGGAAGTTTTTAGTTATTATTATTCCCTCACTACGGTGTTGCTCCGCTGCCAACGAGCGTCCATAGCCCCAACAGAGTCACCCCGACATCATAGACCTTGCTCCTCTGCTAACGAGCGTCCATAGCCCTGATAGAGTTATTTGCATACCCTCTCAGACTTTGCACTCCTTTTAATATATGTCATTTTCTTCTAGAAGAAATACCATGAGTGAGTCAGAGAGGAGGACGTCTGTTATTTGCAAGGCGAAATTGTTAAGGTGAAGCCCTTCCTAACTCTGTCCAGAGGTACATGTGATCCTTTCCAACTAGCCATATTTAACTTTGGGATTTACCAGACCACCAGGAGAATATTTCATCACTTACCGAGGTAATATGATTTTAAAGAAAATATATATATCTCCTTTGAAAATTTGTATTTTCCCATCGTCTCTTATGTTGCATGTAAGTGTAGGTTAGGAGCAAAGTCTGCTTCACCATATCTATTAAAGTCAACCACTACTTTACAGAACACAACTTAATTACAAGAAGATAACAAGAAAAAGAAAAAAAATAAAATAAAGAGGAGTTTGCAATTGGCCTACCCTAAACCTACATACTTATCCTGATCGAAATATATGCTAAAAGAAACTTAAACAAAACATAAAAAGACACATTTATTTTATTTTTATTTTATTTTATGAGAAGTATTATTTTAGGGCTTGGCCATTCACTGGGAGGGTGTGGGGTTGCCCCCTCTTATTTTTCAACGGGTATGTGCCTTCCCCAATTTTCTCAGATACCTGGAAAGGTCCGAGCCATAGATTTTGAAATTTCGAGTGTTTTCCTTTAGATTCGTTTGCTTTATCTCATTTTAAAACTAGGTCCCCTACTTCAAAACTTTTTTCTTTGGCCTTATGTTTGTCAAACCATATTTTAATTGTCTGTTGATGAGCGGTGAACTTAGATTTAGCTTTTTGTCTTTCTTCGTCTAGCATGAGAAGGGTATCAATCCTTTGTTGTAGAGCGGATGAGGGATGACCTCTTGATGCCTGGGCGAGCTGTAAAGATGGAAGATACAATCTGTTCGACATAATGGCTTCTTGCCCATATAACATAAAGTATGGAGAGTTTCCTATGGATTATTTAGGTGTTACTCTATCGTCCCATAGGGCGTTATGAAGTGAATTATGCCAATTCCTCTGATTTTCAACAATTGTCTTTTTTAAAATTCTTACTAGGTTTTTGTTAGTTGACTCTGCTACCCCATTCCCTTGCAGATAATAGTTTGTAGAGTATATTATTATGATCCCCTTGTCAAGGGAGAATTCAGTCAAGCGTATGGAAGAAAAGTAGGAAGCATTGTCAAAAATGAGGACGGAGGGTAGTCCAAACCTCATTATCAACTGTTGTTATAGAAATTTTATTAATACCTTTTCATTAATGTGCGTGAGAGGGACAACCTTCGTCCATCTTGTAGAATAGTCTATAGCAGTTAATATATATTTATGTTGTTTCGAAGAATTGGGAGTAATTTCTCGTATGACATCTATTCCCCACTACTTGAATGGTCTGGATATAGTCACCAAATGGAGTGGAATGGTTTCTCTCTTTTCCCTACTGGTGCTCACTTGACAAGTTTTACATTTCCTGGCATATGCGTGAGTGTCCCTGAACATAGTGGGCCAATAATAACTATCCCTTAGTATTTTATGAGCCATGGTTTCTCCCGAAAAATTACCACCTGTTGGGCCATCATGGAGTTCTGTCAACACCTTTTCTTCATCATCCCGTTGAAGACATCTAAGCAGTACTCCATCATAGTTTACGCAAAAAAACATAGAATTTATGAGGCGATATTGAGCGGATTTTAACCCAAGGGATATCCTTTCTCTAGGGTTTAGATTTTTGGGACAAGACCCGTGATGCAAGAGATAAAAATGTTTCCATACTAGGAGTCTCTCCCAGGATGTACATATAGGGCTTCACCGCACAATAATGATAGCTCATTTTCCCAATCAGGGTCTTCTGCGTTAATCAAATCTTGGGCCTCAACAACTATTTTACACAATCCTTGTCTTTTGACTATTTTGGCGGGTTTTATGTATAGATCAAATTACTGAACAACTTCCATCCAATTTCCCCTCCTTTCTCCCATTTCCTGTTGGGTGAATAAAGATCTGACTGTGGGGTGAGGGACTATGAATTTGGTTTGATTCTTCAGGATATAGGATCTGAAATGCTTGACTGCTTTATATACTGCGTAAGCCCATTTGTCTATAGAAGGGTAGTTTAGTGCAGGTCCTTGAAGGTTGGTGCTCATAAAGAATACCGATGCCTAATTGTTTTCATCATCCTTTTGGGTAAGTACTGCAACCAAGGATTGGTCAGAAGCAAAGGTATAAAGGAACAAATCCTTGCTAAAGTCAAGGCTTTGCAACACTGGTGCTTGGGATATTTTAGTCTTAATGTTATTAAAAGATCCTCTCCTTTCTTCATCCCATTTAAACTCTGCATCTTTGCGAATCATTTTTTGTAAAGGTTTAACAGTTTCGGCGAAGTCAGGATTAATCTTTCTCACAAAATTGATCTTCACGAGAAAAGATTGCATGGCCCTTTTATTGTGTGGCAAAGGGAGTTGAGCTATTTCTTTTATTCATTCAGGGTCGATGCTAATTCCTCCTTGAGATATGATGTGACCTAATAATTTTTCTTCCTCTACACCTAATATGGTTTTCTTGGGGTTCAAAGATATTCCATATATCCTACACCTTTCAAAAATCTGAGTCAAATGATGAATGTGGTCTTCCTTGTTTTTTCAGTATACTATTACGTCATCTAAATATACTACCACACACTTGTTAATCAATCCCTGAAAAACTATGTCCATGGCCCTCTGGAAGGTTTCTCCTGCGTTAATCAACCCGAAGGGCATGCGTTTATAAGCAAAGGTTCCCCACTTGGTTCATAAAGTAGTTTTTAATCGATCATCTTATGAAACCAGGACATGGTTATATCCCGAGAAAACATCTAGGAGGGAAAAAATTTCAGAGCCAGATATTGTCTATAGGAGTTGTTCCATGGGTGGGACTCGGTAGTTATCTTTTTCTGATGCTCCGTTAAGGTTTCTGAAATCCACACACAGGAAAATCTCCCCATATTTTTTCCTGACAGGCACCAAATTGGCTACCCAGGCAGAGTGTCTAACCTGGAAGATAATCTTGGCATCTAACAATTTCTTTATCTATTGATACATCAAAGGTTCTAGTGATGGGTGATACTTCCTAAGTTTTTGTTGGAAGGGTTTTACTCCAGATTTTAATGGGATTGTGTGCTGGATAATGCGAGTGTCATAAGTTTTTAATTCTCAGTAGAACCACGTAAAGACATCTTGATATTCTTTAAAAATTTTGAGTTAAGATTTCCTGTCTTCTTTGGACACTATTTTACCTAGATTTATATTCTTGGGGTTTTCAGGGGTTCCTAGGTTTATAGTCTCGTATATAGGACATGAGCTCCCTGTTTTTGCATTCTTTGACCCTCTAAATATTTACCTTAGGTCAAAAAGGTTCTCCAAATTGGCCACCCCTTTCAGTATCGTGTGAAACTTTAATTTATTATTAGAGTGATCTATTCCCTTCTTATGTTCATGGAGATTTGATTATGTGAGTAGTTCTTGGAATATTTCATCATCAATGGCCAAATCCTTAAAATTCTCGTAGTTAGTCAGGAAATCTACAATCTATTCATCCCCTTCAAAGAATTTCTAGTTAGAAATGTTGTTAGGCACCGATGGCTTGTAGAGAAATTCCACTGTGAACCTAGAGGCTTCATAATCTTCTAAAGAATATAATCTTGAGGCTACGGTGGCTAAGGAATTGACAAGAGTATTCTTTGTCCTGGGAACAACAGTAATGTTGAAGGCCTCAAAATTGTCTATTAGCTTGTGTACATCTTGCTGGTAATTTCTCAAGTGAGGTGAATTGCAATGGATAATATTCTTCACTTGCCAAACGATAATTCCAGAGTCTCCAAAAAATTTCAATTCCTTAATGTTTAAGTCCATGTCTTTCTTTAGTCCCTAAACTAGAGCTTCATATTCAACAATGTTATTGGTGCATTCAAATTCTAATCTGCAGGATAAGAAGTTCCGCTTCCCCTTTGGGCCAATGAGAATACATCCTGATCCTGACCCTTCTTGCAATTTAGACCCATAAAAGTACAACGTCCAAACTTGTGAGAAAAGAATAGTGACTTCTTCGTGCCTAGTTATTTTCTCACCTTCATCTTCCTTGTCTTATGATCCCAACAGAGGATCCTGACAGAAGATGATTTCTTCTGAGGCTTCCAGTAGATTTACTTGAAAGTTCATTTCAAAGTTTTGAGTGAGAGGTACATCAGACGAGAGAGGGGAAAAATTGATGAAATCAGAATTGTAGGAGTAGTTTCCTAACACATGTCAATCTGTCGAGAAGGGTTCGTTGAGAGATTCTAAATCAGTAACAATGTGTTTGAGATATCTTTCCCCATTGATCCTAATCATGTTTGTATGTCCTTTTAATGTCAACCAGAGGTGAGCCCAGTTTGTACTAAAGTATCCATTTAATTTCTCAGACCAATCTCGTGTAAGTAACAATCCATAGGCCTCTGGGATGTCTACTATGATTATGCAAATTACTTGCAAAAACTTTGGGTGTGTAGCCATTCTGATCATGACATATTTAAGTTCCCCAATAACCTTCACCTTATTCCTATCTAGTTGTATAATGTGCTTATCACTTTTGAGCAGGGTTACGTTCAATTTATTGTAGATTGACAATGGCACGACGTTGGAGGATGCCCCTGAATTGACTAGGAAATTATGTAGGTTTATGTTAAAGACTTCAAACCTTAAAAGGAAAGGAGGAACAAAAGGATTTCCTCTTTTGTATAAAGAGCAAGCATTCACACTTGGTTTATTTTTTAAATCTATGGGGGATGGGACCTCACCTAGGTTAGTGCTTGTCATAGGGGCTTCTATTGATTTTAAGGCCTGTAGCAAAAATTCCTTTTGTTGGTGAATCTGGTGAATCCTACACATGTCCATGACAGACACATTAGCCTTCATATTCTTTAATTCCTCCACTACATTATAGTCTAGCTTAGGAGCTTCTTGTGTGTGTATGTTGGTGGGATTCTTTTGAGAAGAAAATAGGGGTTTTGGGCGGTCGACCGCTTGATTCCCTATAGATAACTAAGTAGTGGTGGGATTAGTTTGGACCTCTTGAATTCTACCCTGCATCTGCACAACTATGAATTTATCGGGAGGTTCCTGTACTTCAGCAACGTCGTTGAAAGACATCAGGTGGTTGGAATCCCATAACAACATGGCTGCGTCTTTCGGTGGATCATGACTTTCCTGATAAATGACGTTTATTTCCGAGCCACTGGGTTGTTTGGTTAGGGAGAATTCATCTAGGAATAAGTTAGCCATTAAATTCATAGCATGCACCCATTGATGGAAGTCCCTTTCTGAATGATTCTCTTGGTGGTACGTGCAGAAAGAGTCAGATGCTACAGTTTCTAAGTCAATGTTTAGGTTAGCTGTGGGAGGTTCTATAGATTTGAAAGGTGGATTTATTTTAAATAAGTGTTTATAAGGTCTTTGATTTTGGTTTCCCTCCCCAACACTCCTTTTCATATCTACAATCTCGTTGGAGAGTTTTTTGATCAGCCACTGCAAGTTTTCTAGATCTCCTTCTTCTTTATCAGGACCTAGTTCTGTTTGTTTTACCGAGGGTATTGTTAAAAAAAGTCCTCTCTTAGGTAAAGGTTGGGTTTCTTTCTTCACCAGTGAGATCTGACCTTCTTTGCATCCTTTCATTTGGAATTCAATCAGTTTAGATTCCCAAAAATTTTCGTCTAGGGTATGTTTGGCAGCCCTTTTTACGAACATGGAGATGGAAGCAGGGAGAGCATTAGCGTATACCTCAATCTGCAACTCCTGGGTAGGTTTAGATTCATGTTGAAATTTGTTCAGGATAGTGGTAAGCCATTGGTTAAAATATTTAACCTTCTCTTTTGGAATCATGGTGGTGGCGAAAAGTTCAACCATTAAAGCTCTCGTGGTGTTTTCTTCTGCAAATTTGTCTAGTAAAAGTTTTTGAAACTTCATCCAGCTAGTTATGGATCCAATTGGAAATTTAAAATACCAAGTCGAGGCTGAATTCTCAAAGGTATAGGGAAAAATAATACACACTACATCCTCATGTTGTACGTTCATCAATCTTATAGCTAATATGAACTTCTTGATATGGTACTCAGGAAATCCATAGGTTTGAGGGCAAATTTGGGGAGTAATTTTTCTTGATGTTGGGGTAGGTTATGCACCCATCCTAGGATTTCTAGAGCATCTTTGGCCAACCATGGTTGATTATATTGAGGTTGATTTCTCCTTTCTTCAATTCTATCGTTATTATCCTCCATGTCTTCCGATTCAGAAGCTGAGTGATCCGAGTTATATCCTTCCTTGTCAGATTCAAAATCGTTAGGTTCAGAGTAGTTACCAGCTGGTGTTTCGGGGATCATATTAAGGGGTTGTTCAATCTTAGTAAGGGAAAAATATATCAAGTATTCTATTGTGTGAACAAAAACCTGGTCAGGGGTGTCAACAACTGGTTCGCTTACTTGTTTTCTATGAGGAAGTAAATGCAATAAAGGTAACGCTCCAATTTGTCGGGTGTAAGCTCTTGTGATTCTTCTGAATTGGTTCAACTCATCGTGGGGGAGAGCATAAGGTATTTCAGGGAATAGGTGTTCTACTTCCTCGTGCTGAGGTGAGTTACTCATTTTGGGAGTACTCTCTGTATGTGGGATGTCTTAAGAATGACTAGCCATGCATGTGGTCTATTTTGAATCTACAGGCTATGTGGGATATATTATCAGAAATATTATTACCCATTCATTCGTTCAAGCCCTTGTTCTAGCGCCAATTCTGTTGACGGGTCGAAAATTATTTAACTCAATAGTAGGAACCAAACCCGCTTAAGAGGAACAATTAGACTCATAATCATTTGATGAGTTGAATGGTTCTCTAGATCTTTGATCCGACTAATTTATCGATGGGCTTTACAGGTGACTGACATGTGTATCTTTCTATGAAAAGTTTCTCCTTCAGGTTAAGAGATTCTCTTTTTGTATTTTTATACTCTTAAATAATCTAGGTAAGATAAGGATGCTGGCATAAGCCAATTGATAAAGGGAAATTACTAAATACTAAAGAATGATGATCTTAGGATAACCCTTATGCCTCAACGTGCAGACAACGATAATCATACCTATTCCAAGCTTAGCAATAATAATTTTACTTGCAGAAATTCATCATTGACTGAGATAACAATTGTAGAAAGGAAAAAAAATGCGTAACAAAGATGAGTGTAAGAAAATTATTTCTCTTAGCTCTACTATCTAACACATATCAACACATCGATTTCTTTTCATCATCTAGAACAAAATAACTGTTATAGTATTGAAAGATAACTTAACAATAAATACAACAACTCTTACTCAATACAATAACACTATCGAACTCGAAGACGAAAACAATCCTTCCTCAATCCAATCATATTGATACCTTAGATGAAAAAATTGTCTTTGGTTCTAAACAAAACTTCTTAATTAAAAGTTGCACAAAAATAATTCTTTTACAATTCTAAAAAAATAAGGTCTTTCCCAAAACCATTGACCATTTGCACGAGGTCGATCTCCCTATTTATAAAGAATCACTAAGCTAAAAATAACTGCTAAAAGTTGTGTTAAGTAAAACAAAAATGACACGTGGTAGAATTTATCTCCTCGTTCTCTTGAGATCATCCGATTTTTACTGTAGTGGATGATTTCTCTCATACTCTTCCCACTTGAAGAAAAGGTCTTCGCATTTGTTTTCATAGGGAAACCTATGTGGATCCATTGGAGCGGAGAAGACTTCCTTTATCTCTACTGCTCATTCTCTATACCTGATGAGCTTGACACTTAAGAACTATACTACTGCGAGGGATTTGATTAGGTGTTCCATGAACTTATTTACTTGACCTGGAGTCATACTTGAAATCTATGATATCTCTGCTTCCCATGTCGAGTCCTACTTTGCATGTCGTTTGACTATGTCATGTAAATCAGGGAAATTTTCTGGTGGGCCGAACTCTGGTAGGTCAATGTTTTCCATCTCCCGATTGATATTCTCCCAAATTTTCTCGCACTCTCCCCACCTTTCCTGTATCTTCCGTTGAGGTTCCTGGACCATTCTCACCTAGTATTTAACTACCTTCCCGATTCAGGAGATGATTCTATCCATCAATACTCGAATGCAGTGCTCTTCCGAGTCTCCCCTTTCTATACCACATTGCTATAGTCAATCTGCTCTAAGGCCCGATGTGCCTTTTCATACCATATTTGTACATCTTTACAAGTTGCCAACCCCATGAGAGCATCCTCTTGAAAATTGACTATGCATGTGGTGAAGAGATTTCTTTCGCTTGTGAATTGCACATATTTCTCTGAACTCACTCCTCAAGACTACTACTGCCTGCGTCAAATCCTGATAATACTTTGCTAGATGGCACAAATGATCCAACCCCTTCTTTGTGGTTGCTAATTACTTTTAATCCCTTTTCACTCTGTCCAACATTGCATCAATTATAGCCATTCCCACCCTGATCAACTCAGTTGTCTTAGCATTTTCTGTGTTGAGAAGGTGTTTCTTCTGTGGTGATGATGAGTGTGCTATCAAGCATGAGCCTCATTTTCTTGGTTTTCCTTCTCATCACAAATTTCCTCTTTCTATTATAAGCGATCACTTGTATATCGATGAACTTGTCCACTGGCTCAAGAATATGTTGATTTCCCCAGGTCAGAGTGTTTCCTAGGCTTCCTTCCATATATATATATATATATATATATATATATTCTATAACCGACTCTTGTATTTCTTTAGCAGGGGAACTTCTGTATGTCCTGGTGACTCGGCCTCCTACTTGGGTTCGTCGGCTGGTGGAGTCTCGAATTTAGATGGACAGAGGGGAAAAAGATCAACATTTACTTGAGGATCAACTATTGATATGCCAATTTCTGATCGTTTCATTTCTTCTTCTTGTTCACCAGAGCCCAACCCATCCTTGGAGTTGTCATTTTTAGGTTGAATTCCCGATTGGTTGAGAAATTCAGTGTCCAAAATGCTTCCAGACTTATTGTCGCCTTCTTGGGGAATTGTGGTCAAAGCTTGGTGAATTGGAGCATATGTTTCCCCTGGTTCTCCCTCCTCCGTGATTGGTATTGGGGTTATGAGAGAAACCTATGAGCTTTCCTCATCATCATATATGGTAATTAGGTCTATAAGGACATTGCACACATCTATCCCACTTGATTTTCTGGAAGAACGATCTCCTCTAGTGGAGTTGTCTCTGAGCCATTTGGCTCTTCTCCGAGATTGATTGTGTAGACTGGGATGACCCTTAAGGGTTCTATCAAAGGGTTAAATTGGGGGTTATTTTCTAACCTTTGTATAAATCTTTGGGCTTCTTCTAGCAACAACATCCCTCTCCTCTGTGCCTCTGTGGCTTCTAATGCTATGTTTTCTTCCCTAACCCTAAGGGCTTCTTGAGATGTCTTTTCTATGATTTCAACTTGCTCATCCATTGTCATCGCTTTGAATCTCGTCATATTGGGGTTGGACTTTATATAGATCACCTCCTCCCAGTCCTAAGAACCCTATGTAAATATTTCTTCTTCAAACTTATCAGGGGCATATGGCCAGCAGGAAGATACCTGTGAGGCATGATGGGGTACTAGTCCCCTTGGGTCATGTTTGCGAAATCGGCCTGTGGCGAATCTATACTCCAACTAGCTCAAACCCTCTTATTTTGCTTGTGAAGTATCATTTACCATGTAAAACCCTATATGAAATCCATAGGGTATGAACACTCTCTTATTGTCCTTTACCAGAGTGGCATTATAGCCTTGCATAATGGTTTGATAACAAATTTCTCCTAGAATGAGCCGGTCCGGGACATGAGTGGGGAGTAAATGTGGTGTGCCAGTGGACAAACACTTTGATATAGGTGGTGGTTTATTCCAGGTACAAATGGATTAATTTTGAAATCATTTTCTTGGCTGCTGCTATAAGCCTCGGGCATTCTCTCTTAAATAGAATGAAATACACTCGAGCTATAAATTCATCGCATATGAGGGTGTAAGATTTCTTGTACATGTTATCCCATAGAATGTTTAAATATACATCCACGGGTAGCTCCGCAACATGCCATCTCAGATTCATGCCTGAGAAGACGCTCCTTACGCATATCATGTCCAATAAGTATGATGCCATGTGAAAAGTTGGCGTTTCTCTATCCATTGGTGTCTGCGCTTGTAATATGTTGGTGCTCAATTGTTTTGAAATGATCTCTCCCTAGTTGAAGCTGCTACCGAAGATTTCCACAGTGTATGCCAGGGGCATCCATGCTTCCGAAAACTTAGTGCAATCCCTTTCCCCATATAATTGACAGATCAAAGCCATCAGATAAATAGATGGCTCTCTGAGATTGGTCATACCGTATCAACCATTGCTCCTGTTTGTAAACTTCTTATCTTGTTTCCACCATGAGGCCATCAACCTGCTGGTGTCATGGAACTCATAAAAGTTTACGACAAAATCAATATTCAATGTTTCCTCTGGGTCTCCAAGTTTGTAGTATTTCTGAACCTCTATTGGGAGAAAAACCCCAACACATCCGCCATTGTCATCATTGACCACACATTTATTCACATACGTGTGGTCGTTTATCCACTTCATGCCTTCAATGCAAGGCAAGGCCGGGGTTCAGGAGGCTACCATGTGCAAGCAGGATCACCGAATGTTTGGGAATACTTGGCCATTGAGCATTCTAACGTTTGGGTCACTACGTGGTATAAATTCTGGTTAATATTTCTTCTACAAATCTCCCCACCATGGGAGCACCACTTTCGATCTAGTGCTTGCCTCTATGTCACCGAATGTAGGAGGCTGGGAAAACACCCTTTTGGTAGACGTACGAATGACTAGTTCCACTTTAGTGGAAAAATCAAGCTGTCTAGTAGCGTCAGGCGAAGATCCTTCACCGACATCTGCTTCTTTCAATTTTGGTGCTCTTGACGAGTGGCTGGTCGTTGGATTCCTTGGAAACATTTTTCCTGCACAAAGAACATAATGAGATATCGACTTGCAGAAATGATATTGAACTATAGACAATTGAGACTGTCGAAATGATACAGACGATTCATACCTCCTCTTCACACAAGCTTAAACTGCTTTTGAATTCTGAAAATCAACTGTGAGTTCTTGAAACACTTTATCGCTCCTTCGACTGCTCCGGGAATGAAATACTTGTGTACAAAATGATGCGTTAAAATTTGTCTTTACAATTTAAACATAGAGCATACTTACCTTGTCGGGCCAGTTCTTGAATTCAGGGCATAAATGCGGTCTGCACAATCCATCACTAGGATCCGAATCATGCTCGGGATTAAATGCAATCGCATGCTGGCGACACAAGAGCGGGGTACTACGTATTTCATCAACGGTTTCAAACTCCTATTATTTGGTTGGCGCATGAGATAGTAACACGTGTTGATCAAAGCATTAATTGGCCTATTAAATGACAAAATTCAATCTTATTTTTTTGCCGAAGGTGTCCCATCATACCGTCGATGTCCTATCAGTCCGCTGGTTTAAACAAGTGGATTGGCATCAGTGTTTTTCTTAGACAACGTTCTTTAATACCTTTGTTAGCGAAATCTTTCATGTCGACCCAGACTGTCGTACATTACTGACGTGGAAATGCTGACCTGGAAGGGAAATCATGACACATGGAATTTTATTTTGGCTCCTTCGTTAAAAAGTGTCTTCAGAATCAGGGATTTTCTTTAGACATGGCCCTAGGAACCTCATCCTATCCTGCCGATGCCGACGACATGTTGAGGATCGATGATCGATGAGTCTCTATGGTCATTGTTTCGTGATTTCATCCCTCAGAGTTCGCTGATGCCGAAAACATATTACCAATCGACGATCGATAGTGTGTCGAAGTAAAACATTTCCACAGTTTAATGTTTTATTAGGATACCCCGACCCTGAATGTATCGATGATCGATGATTAGAGGTTCATTAGGTGTGTCGATGTTAGCATTTTCCTTTTCATACTTCCCCAATGCCGATGGTTTATTGACGAGATTTTGATAACTTCTTTGCAATATATCATCGATGATCGACGCACCCACTCTTCCATTCTCCCGACGTCGATGATACATCAACGATCAACAATCGACGCTTATCGCTATTGTGTGGTCGATTTTACTATGTAGATCATGTCAATGTCGATAATAGGTGCATGACTCAAAATTTTATCTTTGTATACTTAGTTAAAAATGCCAAGTCTACTTTAGAAGAGGATTTAATATATTTAACAAATCCAAACCAATCCGAATGTGATCGATGATAAAACATAGGAACATAAAACTTAATGATCCCTACACAACTGAATCAATTCAGAAAGAGAGAAAAAAACAAAGTGGTACCCAAAAGAGAAATTTTTCACAAAACTTTTAGGGTGTGTTGAGTGCTCAACACCTACCATAATTAAGTATCCTTGAAATAATTAATTAATCCTTGCAATAATTAATCTTTTTGCAACCACTTTGACTGGTCAATATTCTTAATGACCTTCTAGAGGCTTCTAGAATATTATTGAGGGTCCTCCAACTTCACAGAGCCATATCTCCTCAACCGTGAGGAACTACGTGGCATGCCATATATCACAAGAAATGACATGACACATACTATGCATCTATGTTAGTCATACCTACAAGTATACTGACCTTCATGACTTTATTCCTTGATCAAATTTTAGTTCCATGACCAACCTGTACCAACATACTATCACAAGATATGTGTCTGTACCATGCCATGTACCAACCTGTACCATGCATATCAACACCTGTACCATACCATGTGTCAACTAAGCATATCAATCATGTACATCAACCTGTACCACTTCATCAATGATATAACCATATCATGCCATACACCATGTACCATAAGATATTCTAAACAAGTAATACCAATGGTGTACCTCAACCAAGTACCATCATCACCAAGAGATGTATCATATCCATGTGCTACCATATACCAAGTGTATACCTTAACAATGTGTCAATATCAACAGTAGACCTCTAACACGACAACCAACTTTCCAATGATATCGTCCACATCTGTAGGGATTCCAAACTTCTCCAAGGATTGACATCAATGATAACCAACTTTCCAAACCAACTATCCAACAATATCCCCCTTTGACATTGATGGTAACACCAACATTGATGTCAACACTTAGACATGGCAACACGAAGCTCATGGTCCCCTTGTGACCATCACTCCTCATCAATGTTTCTATCTCTCCCCCTTTTACATCAATGACAAAGGGTATCTCCCTTGAGTCTTCTTCCCCTGTCTTCATGCCTATGTTCTTTCTCTTCACGAATATTTCTCTTAATCCCCCTTTGATATACTGGGCAAAAGGGTAACTCTCTCTATGGGGCTACTCAACTTTTCTGAGCTTTCTTGATCTCTTGTTTGACTATTTCTCTCCCCTTGAGTTCTCTGCAAGATTTCATGTAGATTTCATGTAGGTCTTCCTATACTTGCTTCCTTTTGGAGTTTTTTTCCATTGCTGCATCCTCTTGTAAATCACTGACATATAAAAAAGCATTCAAAGTTTAAGAATTCAAATATTTCACAATCAAAATCATCCAAATGTCTCTGAGTTAGTCTCTGAATCAATCTATGAACCACTTTCTTAACCAAAATATGAACCAATATCTCATCCATTGACATACATCTATCCAATATTGACTACCGATACTCAACCAGATCCTCTCACATGGATCATATACCAAGGACACTTCTCAACTAGATGTCCAACATCACCAACACATGCCTCTACCAAACATGTACCAAGATCACCAACATGCCATCATCAATCGTGTACCATAACCTATAATAGCTGCTGCATAGACTCCCCCTATTCAATATTCATATTACCTAGGAGTCTCCAAGCTAGATAGCTCAGAACAATATCCGCTCTGATGTAGAGTAATCTTCCTCTTCATCATTTTCCTTTTCATCCTCTTCTTGAAATCTGACATCTTTCTCTTTTCCTCTTGATTCATCATGATTTTGCGTTGCTTCAAGTATTGTGAGTATGATATCTGGGACCTGGTTTTCATTCACCTGTTCTTCTTTGATCCAAAAAGGATCCAGAGAAGACTCAAGAAACTCAGAATGGCCTCAACAGACAGAGAAAGGGAAAAAATTCAAAGTTCTCAAAACTTGGTGAAAATGACATCATCGCGAAGAGCACATTGCAAGATTTCCAACGACGCAAACGACTCGTCAAACAGAGTTACAGATCAAAAGATATTCATGGTCAAAGTTTGGTCAACCTAGCCTAGTCAGTAGGGGATGAGTCAACATCCGTACTGTTGACGTCAACATCAATAAAAATGAAATCATCATTTGTACAATAGACGTGGCACAATTAGGAGGTGACATGTGCCATGCTGATGTCATCATGGTGACGTGACAACACCGAAGTCTACCACATGTCACTCATTTTTGGCACTTTCGGGTCATTTCGTGGACCAATAAAAATGTGCCATGTGGCAGGCCATACAACCACGTGGAAAAATGTACAATGATGTGGAAGACTAATGTGGCAGTTGAGGTGGCAAACCATACACTTACATTGCAGGTGATTTTACAGTTGGTTGACGTGGTCGACCCTGGGACCTCCCTCTTTATCTATGCCTTAACAAATGCTCCACCAACCACTAGGCCAATGAACTACGTTATTTACAACGCCCGAAATATTACTTAAATTTTGAATCCACCTAGTGCTGGAGGGGAGGCGCGTGAGGGTACAACCGACATGCTTTACGAGGCAATTTTGGCATTAATTGTAGGTTTCAGGGCACGTAAACCGAGACATAGTTTCTCTTGGTCCTGAGAGTGCAAGAGTCGGATTGAGGCATGGAAACAATAATTTTTGGGTAATTCGATGCCACAAATTCAATGGTGCTTACTGTTTTCTGATCTGAGCAAAGCTTATGTAGCGTGATTCCAGAATGAGGTATACTTATGTATTTTGCCAAATTCTTTTGTTGAGTTAATAAAAAGGCCTACCCATTTGCGAGTAGGTCACAGAGATGTAGTCCACTAGGGATGAACTCCGTTATCAAGTTTTTTGTGTTCATATTTGATGCTTATGTCTCTTCATTATTGAGATTTTCCTTTTTTAATGGTGCACTTTAATTTATGCTCATTTAATACAATTCTTTATAAGTCACTTCGATGAAAAGATCACGGATCATGTTGGTATCAGAGAAGTCATCTTTGACTTGAATTGTTGAGTGTGAATGCTTACTAGGGCCAAACATAAACAATGTGAAGGAACTCTTAAGACTTTCAATCCCAAAGTTGGTCGTGCATCCTGAAGGAAGAAAATGGCAGAAGGGCACAAACATGATGAACAAGAGAAAAATTTCCATATGGTATTTTATCGCATGTCAGAAATGGTAGAACGAATGTATGGAGACTACGAGAAGAGGATGAAGAAGAAAGGGAAGAAAAAGGAAGCAAAATCTGATGATGATGCTTCGATAAATCAAGGGGCTAGAGGAGATTCTCCTGAGCCTCCATCTTCACCGTCAAGTTCTAGTTCTTCTTCCTCTGAGCATTCTCATCATTCTCATCATTCTAGCCATAAAGCCTCTTTTAAGAAACCATTATTAAATCTTGATGTAAAATTTGATTTACCTATGTTTAATGGAGATGCTAATCCTGAAAAGCTAGATAATTGGATTCGAAAGGTTGAAGTATATTGCCATGTTAAACATATTGATGAAGAGGAAGTTAAAGTGCAACTGACTTCTCTTCGGTTGGAAGGCACAACTCTCGTATGGTGGGAGAGAAAAATTCATGACATAAGTAAGTGTGGTAATCTTCTTTCCTCATGGTCGGAATTTAAATCAACAATAAGGAAGCAATTTTATCCATTGGGTTATTTACATAAAGCAATGATGGAATGAAAAACTTTAAGACAAATTAAAGGTCAAACTGTACAAAGTTTCATAGAAGAATTTAGGAAGAAAGCTCTTGCATTAAACATTCCTTTGGATTGTTATGAAACTTTAATGAATTATATTGGCGCACTTCACAGTTATATTCAACATAATTTGCTATTGTTTAACCCCACCAGTCTTGATGAAGTTTGTGTGCAAGCCACTCACCTTGAGAACAGGGGAAAGCATGTTCAAGAATATCCCACAAAGAAACCTTCCAATCTCCCACATAAGCCATTTAAGAAGTTTAAAAGGAAGGACAATAAGAACTCCATAGTAAAGAGAGAAGAAGGAAATCCATCTTGCACTCATTGCAAGAAAAGTGGTCACTATGATGAACATTATTGGAAACTACATCCAAAGAAGAGACCAAAACAATTCGGTGGAAAGGGGAAGACAAAAACTGTTGCTACTGTGCAACAAGATCTTGGTTCCGATTCAGGAGATGTAGGAAATATCACAATGGTTGGAGTACAAGGTAAAGATTCCTTTCATGCTAGTTTAAATTCCAATAATAAATCTCATGATGGTGAATGAAAGAGGAATGAATTATTTCACATAAGAGTTGTATATAAACACACTAATATAGATACATTGTTTGATCCGGGTTCCCAAGTAAACTTGATATCTGAAGCACTTGTCAAAAAGATGGGTCTTGAAACAAAACCACATCCAAAGCCTTATCCTCTTGGTTGGGTATGTGATAAAGAGAAACCTAATGTCACCAAACAATGTAGGGTCATATTTGCTATTGCTTTAAAGTTGATTGATGAAGTGGATTTGGATGTTGTATCACTTGATATATGTGGCATAATGTTGGGGAGTCCTTATCTTTATGATAGAAAAGAAGTCTTCTTTCGTCATGAGAACAAATACCACCTTACTAAGGGGGGAGTGGAATATATTGTTAGAGATCGCAAAATGAGGGTAAACATAACACTTGTTAGTGCAGGACAAATGAATAGACTCATAAACACTAATAAGGGATATGTACTCATGGTCATAAGGGAGAAAGATGTTGGAACATCCGACGCTTTCCAAGGATGTGATCCTTCTCATAAGAAATAATTAATTGATATTGTTTCTAAGTATGATGATATTTTCCAGGAAGCAGATGGATTACCTCCTAAGAGGGAAATCCAACATGAAATACATCTTCAACATGATTCTCCTCTTCCTAATGTGGGCATGTACATGATGTCAGTTGTGGAGATGAAAAAGATCAAGAAGTAGGTACAAGGCTTATTGGATCAAGGGGTGATCAGGCCCAACTCATCTCCTTGTGGTTCTTCGATCTTGATGGTGCCAAAAAAAGATGTCACATGACAAATGTGTGTCGATTACCAAGCCTTAAATAAAATCACAGTGAAAAATCGATACTCTCTTCATCGTATAGATGATTTACTTGATCAATTAAAGAATGTTGTTTATTTCACTAAGTTGGATTTGCGCAGTGGACACCATCATATCAGGGTTGCAGAATAGGATGCATGGAAGTCTGCCTTTAAAACCAAACATGGATTGTTTGAGTGGTCAGTTATTCCATTTGGGCTTTGTAATGCTCCGACAACTTTCATGCATGTGATGAATGATGTATTCAAGCCTTTTCTAGATGATTTTGTGATTGTATATTTAGACGACATTTTTATTTTTAGCAGGTCTTGGGATGAATATATGAGGCATGTAAAACAAGTATTGGATGCTTTGCAAAGGGAAAAGTTGTATGTAAAATTGTCCAAATGTGAATTTGGTAAGACTGCACTTATGTTCTTAGGTCATATTGTAGGAGGAGGATAATTAAAAATTGATCCTTCCAAGATTGATGTAATTGTAAATTGGTCTGAGCCTAAAAGTGTAACCGAGATACAGGTGCAATCCAGTATTGGAGGAGGTTCATTTCAAAATTCTCCTTTATAGCAGCTCCTTTGCATGCCTTAACCAATGTGAAGAACACTTTTTAGTGGGGAGGAAAGAAACAAAAAGATTTCAACACTTTAAAGGAAAATATCAGCACTACACCAGTATTAGCACTACCAAATCTTCAACAACCCTTTGAGATCGAGACAGATGCCAACGGTTACACCATTGGTGCAGTATTGATGCAATATTGTAAGCCTATCTGTTACCACTCTGAAACTTTTAACCAAGCTGTTGTTAACTATCCTGCATATGATAAAGAGTCATATGCATTAGTTCAAAGCGTAAAGAATTGGAGGAACTACTTGTTAAGGAAGGAGACAATTATACATACAAATCACCAACCCTTACAGTATCTCCAAGCAAAAACCAAACTGAAACAATCTTAACATTACATATGGATGGGTTTCCTACAACAATTTCATTTGGTAATCAAGTACAAAAAGGGTACAAGTAACAAGGTAGTTGATATGCTTTCTAGACCTCCTATTGCTGCTTCTATTGTTTTGAAAAATGCTTCTTTATCTCATGATAGCTATGTGGAACAATATTCCATTGATGAAGATTTTAAAGAAATATATGAGAAGATAACCCATGGTGCACAGGTAGAGAACTATTGTCTACATGGAAAAATTCTCTACCATCTTGGAAAGATATGTATTCCTACAAGTGAACGAGTCCATGCAATACAATAAACTTACACTTCTCTTATGTCTGGGCATTTTGGGGTAGGAAAAACTATGGTTCATTTA
This sequence comes from Picea engelmannii, assembly GCA_009831015.1. NCBI lineage: Eukaryota > Viridiplantae > Streptophyta > Pinopsida > Pinales > Pinaceae > Picea > Picea engelmannii. The sequence goes on from ML811310.1 coordinate 43,154, forward strand.
CATAGATTTTGTTACTGGCCTCAAATGAAAGCAATTGTAACTAAATATGTAAATCAGTGTGTGATGTGTTCTAGTTGTAAGCCCACTAATAGAAAACTAGGGCTACACTCACCACTACCTATTCCATCCCATCCATGGGAAAGTATCTCCATGGATTTTGTAGGGGGTTTACCAATGTCAAAAGGGGGTCATGACTATTTGTATGTTGTAGTGGATAGATTCAACAAAATGTGTATCTTAGTACCATGTAAAAAGAAGATCACCGCTGAGAAGACTACTAATCTCTTCTTTTAATATGTTTGGGTTCCCTTTGGGTTACCCACATCCATTATCTCGGATCAAGATACTCGATTCCTTGGGGATTTTTGGACAAGCCTGTGGAAAATAATGGACACTGTTAGCACCAAAAGTCACCTCTGGATTGCGGCAAAGGTAAGACCAATACCTATCAGGTTATATGTCACAGTTAATATATTTAAAGAGTTCAAATGGGGCAGACTCAAGAGAATATCGTTTTAACTCAAAAAACGGGGGCAGTATGCACAAACAAATTAGGTCTTGATCAACTTCAGCCAGTAATTTGTATTAAGGGTGAGTAGGACGAATAAATTGAGGAGAATATGTAAAGGTCTGATCTGGACATCAGGTCTTCCAACAACCTAAGGAGGAAAAACTTTATAAACAAGATCCTCTTGAATTCAAAGTTTCAGGAAACTGAAAACGCTATAACTGCACTACAATCAAACATCCATTACAACTCATTCACCACAATCCATGCGAACCCTTCAATCATGGACATTCAGTATCAGATGCAAATAAGATGGAAATAGAAGTTGACTTTCATTAAACAAGAAGTCTCAAATCAAGTTACATAACCAGAGAACCAGAGCTTCATTAAAACATTACAATATAGGATCTTAGCTCAACCATCAACCCCTCCAATAAAACTCAAAACTACATACATATACTCAAAAATTCGCCCAACAGAGGTGTGCTCGAGCTTCTCGTCCAATCCCATATGTCTGTGTCTTCTCAGTCGTACTGCACATGCAATCTCCTTTGTGCATGCCTTCCCCTGTCAGACGCAAGCTCTGTTCTTCCAGTCCTTTCTGGATTTCCATTTATGCGGTGAGATAATGTCTCAATTGCTGCCTCACTTTCATGAACTGTTTGCATCGGGAATAGGATGGGCCACACTCTGAACTTCACCATTTGTAGCTTTGCTAGACGCTTTCAGGGAGGACTTGGTAGGTAGACATGGACACTAATGATAGGGAGCAGACGAGATGATTGGGACTGTGTGGGCACCAAAATATCAAATCATACCCCTAACTTAGGCTAAATGCCATTTGTGGGTTTTTAAGCCCCTTTTGTCGCATTTTGATCAAGGTGCCACTTCCTTAGGGAAAACAACCCCCCTTACAATAATACGTGTTAACAGACACCAAGTTGAAGAGCAACACTACTTTCCATCCACAGACCGATGGACAAACAGAGGTTGTAAACTAGACAATGGTAATTTTTCTTCGAGGCTACTGCAACAAGCATCCCAAGTTATGGGATGAACAAATACCCTATGTACAACATGCTTATAACCGAGCCTTACATTCCTCCACTCAATGGTCTCCTTGTGAGACATGTTTTGGGTACCTACCTAAGGTTCCTTTGGACTTGATGTATGGGAGAGATGATGATTCAAATGAAGGAAGAAATGAATACATAGTCCACAAGTTCATCCAGAGGATCCAACATGTACACCAAGCAGTCAGGGAGCAATTGGAGAAAATTCAAGCAGATTATAAAGCTCGACATGACAAACAAAGGGTTGATCATTAGTTCCAGGTTGGAGACCAAGTATGGCTCCACATCAGCAAGGAGAGAATGAAGGGTGAAGGAAAGAAACTCAAGCCCATTCGTTCTGGACCCTTCACTATTTTGGAGAAAAGTGGTACTAATTCTTTTCATCTAGATCTTCCACCTTATATGCAGATTTACTCAATTGTAAATGTAGAGAACTTGAAACTTTTTGAGCCTCCCATGATCATGGATCAGGATGAGGAAGTTTCAATATCTTCATTTTATGAGTTTGTTCCTGAGTACTTAGATGAGTTAAAGGAAGATATCATCCTGGAAAAAAGGATGAGGACATCATGCATGGGTGATGTTGATTATCTTAGAATAGGCTAAAAGGGCACACATCCAAGTAAGGCAAAGTGGATTGAGAAGGAAAAGGTGAGGGAATTCTTCCCTCACTTATTTGTTGATTGATGAAAGCTTTTGGTGGTCCAAAAATCTCTCAGCGGGAAGGCATGATCCAAAAAGGATCGAGAGAAGACTGAAGAAGCTCAGAATGGCCTCAACATATAGAGAAAAGGAAAAAATTCAAAGTTCTCAAAACTCAGTGAAAATGACATCATCACAAAGAGCGCATCAAAATCTTTCCAATGACATAAATGGCTCCTCAAACAGAGTTATGGATCGAAATATATTCACGGTCAAAGTTTGGTCAACCTATCCCAGTTAGCAGGGGATGAGTCAACATCCGTAATGCTGACGTCAACATCAGTATGAATGAATTCAACATCAGTACAATAGACATGACACACGCAGGAGGTAACACATGCCATATTGATGTCTACATGGTGATGTGGCAGCACCAGAGGCTGCCACGTGTCACATTTTTGCCACTTTCAGGTCATTTCATGGACCAATAAAAATATGCTATGTGGCAGTTCGTACAACCATGTGGTAGACCATACGGTGACATGGTAGGCATATGTGGCAGACCGTATGATGGCGTGGCATGTGATTGTATAGTTGGTTGATGTGGCCCAATGGTTGGTTGCCACGTGGCCCAGTCATGGGCTGCCACGTGGCAATGGGAAAATGCCCAATGATGGCCCGAGAAAGAAATTCCAAAAAAATAAAAGGTTTGGCAGGTCCTCCAAATCCGACGAAACCCCACAAAATCTGGCGCCAACAGACATATCCAAACCTCTGCTAATATTGGCGGAACCAACATGTATTAATTGTTGGGTATGTGTTATATTCTTTGCATGTGTGTGTGTGGGCACGTCAGATTTGACAAATGTGTCCAATGATCCCTCTAGTAGTGTCCTTTGTGTCGTGTGTGCCAGGCACTTTCCTAGGGGGGTCCCAGGGGGTGGCAGGTATGCCCACCCCTGGTTACGATTTTTGTTTTTGGGCGGTTTTTTCTATTTTTAGCGGTTTTCTAAATTAATCCCAGATTAAGGGATTAGGGTTTTGGTATCTACAGAATACCTAAAAACATTGTATATATTGTATGGTGAATGGTGAAATTCGATATAATGAAATAAGAAAGGTTTTCCCTGGTTGAGGGTTTCTGGTATAAATCTCTGTGTACTATGTGAATGAGCCATTGATTAATTTCTGTTTTTCTTAAGAATCTATATGCATTGTCATACTTCATGGGTTTAAAACTTAAATGCCCAATGATGGCATGATAAAGAAATTACAAAAAAATAAAAGGTTTGGCAGGTCTGCCAAATCCGACGGAACCCTGCCAAATCTAGTGCCAACGGACATATCCAAACCTCTACTAATATTGACGGAACCAACATGTATTAATATATATATATATATATATATATATATATATATATATATATATATAAGTTACAACCAACAACCCAAAAGGGGAAGCCCGCGGGCTCAACCTCGGGACCTCCCCCTTTATCTACGCCTTAACAAATGCTCTGCCAACCACTAGGCCAATGACCTATGTTGTTTACAACGCCCAAAATATTACTCAAATTTTGAATCCTCCCAGTGATGGATGGGAGGCGTGTGGGGGTACATTCGACATGCTTTACGAGGTAGTTTTGGCATTAATTGCAGGTTGCAGGGCACAAAAACCGAGACAAAGTTTCTCTTGGGCCTGGGAGTGCCAGAGTCGGATTGAGGCATGGATATAGTCATTTTCGGGTAATTTGACGCCACAAATTCAATGGTGTTGTCTGTTTTACGATCTGAGCAAATATTATGCATCTTGATTCTAGAATGAGGTATACTTATGTATTTTACCAAATTCTTTTGCTGAGTTAATAAAAAGGCCTACCCATTTGAGAGAAGGACCCAAAGACGTAGTTCACCAGGGACGAACTCCGTTATCAAGTTTTTTGTGTTCATATTTGATGCTTATGTCTCTTCATTATTGAGATTTTCTTTTTTTAATGGTGCACTTTAATTTATGCTCATTTAATACAATTCTTTATAAGTCACTTCAATGAAAAGATCCCGGATCATGTTGGTATTAGAGCAGTCATCTTTGACTTGAATTGTTGAGTGTGAATGATTACTAGGGCAAAGAATAAACAAGGTGAAGGAACTCTTAAGACTTTCAATCCTGAAGTTGGTCGTGCATCCCGAAGGAAGAAAATGGCAGAAGAGCACAAGCATGATGAACAAGAGAAAAAATTCCATATGGTCTTTTATCGCATGTCAGAAATGGTTGAACGAATGTATGGAGACTACGAGAAGAGGATGAAGAAGAAAGGGAATAAAAATGAAGAAAAATTTGATGATGATGCTTCGATAAATCAAGGGGCTAGAGGAGATCCTCCTGAGCCTCCATATTCACCGTCAAGTTCTAGTTCTTCTTCCTCTAAGAATTCTCATCATTCTCATGATTCTAGCCATAAAGCCTCTTTTAAGAAACCATTATTAAATATTGATATAAAATTTTCTTTACCTATGTTTAATGGAGATGCTAATCCTGAAAAGATAGATAATTGGATCCGACAGGTTGAAGTATATTGCCGTGTTCAACATATTTATGAAGATGAAGATGAAGTTAAAGTGCAACTGACTTCTCTTTGGTTGGAAGGCACAACTCTCATAATGTGGGAGAGAAAACTTCATGACATAAGTAAGTGTGGTAATTTTTTTTCCTCATGGTCGGAATTTAAATCAACGATAATGAAGCAATTTTATCCATTGGGTTATTTACATAAATCAATGATGGAATGACAAACTTTAAGACAAAGTAAAGGTAAAACTATACAAAGTTTCACAGAATAATTTAGGAACAAAGCTCTTGCATTAAACATTCCTTTGGATTATTATGAAACTTTAATGAAGTATATTGGCACACTTCACAGTTATATTCGACATACTTTGCTATTGTTTAACCCCACCAATATTAATGAAGTTTGTGTTCAAGTCACTCACCTTGAGAACATGGGAAAGCATGTTCAAGAAGATCCCACAAAGAAACCTTCCAATCTCCCACATAAGCCATTTAAGAAGTTTAAAAGGAAGGACAAGAAGACTGCCATAGTAAAGAGAGAAGAAGGAAAGACATCTTGCACTCATTGCAAGAAAAGTGGTCACAATGATGAACATTGTTGGAAACTACATCTAGAGAAGAGATCGAAACAATTCGGTGGAAAGGGGAAGACAAAAACTGTTGCTACAGTGCAACACGATCTTGGTTCCGATTTACGAGACAAAGGAAATATCACAATGGTTGGAGTACAAGGTAAATATTCCTTTCATGCTAGTTTAAATTCCAATAATGAATCTCATGATGATGAATGAAAAAGGAATGAATTATTTCACATAAGAGTTGTATCTAAACACACTAAGATAGATACATTGTTTGATCCGGGTTCTCAAGTAAACTTGATATCTGAAGCACTTATCAAAAAGATGGGTCTTGAAACAAAACCACATCCAAAGCCTTATCCTCTTGGTTGGGTATGTGATAAAGAAAAACTTAATGTCACCAAACAATGTAGGGTCATATTTTCTATTGCTTCAAAGTTGATTGATGAAGTGGATTTGGATTTTGTATCACTTGATATATGTGGCATAGTGTTGGGGAGTCCTTATCTTTATGATAGAAAAGCAGTCTTCTTTCGTCACGAGAAAAAATACCACCTTACTAAGGGGGGAGTGGAATATATTGTTAGAGCTCACAACATGAGGGTAAACGCAACACTTCTTAGTGTAGGACAAATGAAGAGACTCATAAACATTAATAAGAGATATGTACTCATGGTCGTAAGGGAGAAAGATGTCAAAAGATCCGACGCTTTCCAAGGATGTGATCCTTCTCATAAGAAATAATTAATTGATATTGTTTCTAAGTATGATGATATTTTCCAGGAAGCAGATGGATTACCTCCTAAGAGGGAAATCCAACATGAAATCCATCTTCAACATGATTCTCCTCTTCCTAATGTGGGCATGTACATGATGCCAGTTGTGGAGATGAAAAAGATCAAGAAGCAGGTACAAGGCTTATTGGATCAATGGGTGATCATGCCCAACTCATCTCCTTGTGGTTCTTCGATCATGATGGTGCCAAAGAAATATGACACATGGCGAATGTGTGTCGATTGTCGGGCCTTAAATAAAATCATGATGAAAAACTGATACTCTCTTCATCGTATAGATGATTTACTTGATCAATTAAAGAATGTTGTTTATTTCACTAAGTTGGATTTGTGCAATGGATACCATCAGATCAAGGTTGCAGAACATGATGCATGGAAGACTGCCTTTAAAACCAAAAATGGATTGGTTGAGTGGTTAGTTATGTTGTTTGGGATTTGTAATGCTCCAACAACTTTCATGCGTGTGATGAATGATGTATTCAAGCCTTTTCTAGATGATTTTTTGATTGTATATTTATAATACATTCTTATTTTTAGCAGGTCTTGGGATGAACATATGAGGCATGTAAAGCAAGTATTGGATACTTTACAAAGGGAAAAGTTGTATGTAAAATTGTCCAAATGTGAATTTGCTAAGACTGCACTTGTGTACTTAGGTCATATTGTAGGAGGAGGACAATTAAAAATTGATCCTTCCAAGATTGATGTAATTGTAAATTGGTCTAAGCCCAAAAGTGTAACCGAGATACAAAGCTTCTTAGGTGCAGTCCAGTATTGGATGAGGTTCGTTTCAAAAGTCTCCTTTATAGCATCTCCTTTGCATGCCTTAACCAGTGTGAAGAATAGTTTTCAGTGGGGAGGAAAGGAACCAAAAGATTTTGACACTTTAAAGGAAAAGATCAGTACCGCACCAATATTAGCACTACCGAATCTTCAACAACCCTTTGAGATCGAGAAAGATGCCAACAGTTACACCATGGGTGCAATATTGATGCAATATTGTAAGCCTATATGTTACCAATTTGAAACTTTTAACCAAGTTGTTGTTAACTATCCTACATATGATAAAGAGTCATATGCATTAGTTCAAAGCGTAAATAAATGGAAGCACTACTTGTTAGGGAAGGAGACAATCATACATACAAGTCACGAACCCTTACAGTATCTCCAAGAAAAAACCAAACTGCAACAATCTCAACATTACAGATGGATGGGTTTCCTACAACAATTTCATTTGGTAATGTAACACCCTGTTTCCCCTAGATTGTAAATATAACTGAACTGGCCACGGACTATGGCAAAACTTATAAATATGAATATGTGATGTAAATGGACCTGCAGAAAGAGGTCAATGAATGTAAATGACAGTTTGAAATTATTGCAGAACTGCTGAGAGGGGATGTGCGGAAAAGAGACCACGATGGTGGTAGAAGGAACCTGAAAAGGTGGCGTTAACTTCCACTGAGAATTAAATACCGTATTTGGACTCCACTGGCCCGGAGAACCAAAAGCGGCTCGCTGGCCCTGAAAATTAATGGCTCGCAGACTGGTAGGCGGATGTCTTGATGAGGGATGGGAGGGTGAACCGCCCATCCATAGGGACGTCAGGCCTGATCAGTGCGAGGGAAAATCGTGCCACACGCAACCTCGCGAGAGGATAAGGGGTATGGCTGAAACGATTGAGGGGCGCGGACGTGAGGGGAACTCTGGCAATTTCTAAGCAGAGTGAGTGATCGCAGGGAGGAGGAATTGCAATCTTTGCTCCTGGACACTGGCAGACGGAGAGACGCAGGTCTTAGGACACCGTGGTCTCAGCTCGGGGGTGGCTAGTGGTAAATCCAGTAGGAGTCGCTACGCCTACGGTTGGGTGGAAACGAGAACCCCTCTCAGCAGTCGTTTCCATTGCTGAACTTACTTCTGATAAGTGTTTTGCTCATATTGCATCTGGAATTTATATGCTGTCACATATGTTCATAGACTTGTGGAATTGTACATGTTTTCCTGTGTAGGAATGTCTGTGTA
>ML811310.1:69005-89972 GCA_009831015.1 Picea engelmannii
AATGAATCGTATGCAATGGAAATAGCTAAAATAAAATTCATATTGAATTTGTAGGGAAAAGATGCCCCAACTACATTTACTTTAGGTAAAATATTTAATGTACAAACTTTCCATTATTGAAATCCCAAATAGTGATATTAAAATAACCTCCTTCACGTGAGTAAGTTAGAAACTTAGCTTTTTCTTTCGGGCCATATTTCCTTTGCTGTTTGGGAGGATGGCAATGAAGGTCCCACAAACAAGATTAAGATTTGATTTGTCTTGGTCTTCTTGAGTCTGATACTCATTGATCGGTAGCGACAGTCATGTATCTGAGATGTTTGTCTTGATCTGAAGCGTCATTGATAAGAATTAGTACTGCAAGTATTGGCAGTCTTATAAAGTTTTTCAGGTGTTTTTGCTTTTCAGCCAAAGAGAACAGCCTGCTGTTTTGTATAAGTCTATGTAAATTTTAATATCCTTTTGGAATATAAAGAGTATTTTTCTTGTGGAAAAAAAAAAAAAAGTTAACAACTTAGCTCAATAATAAAGTTTAATGCATTCCCCTTACCCAATTGTGGTTATCCAAAAAGCTAATGAAAGAAACTTAGCACACAAGTTACAACTTGTTACTTGTGTCAATAATAAAGTTTGACCCATTCCCCTTACCCACTTGTGTTACCCAAAAAGCTAATTCAAATATAGATTTGAATCGACTTTCATTGCAACCATTAATTTGACACTACAAATCACCTTTAGTGACTTACAAAACAAATTAAAAGAAAACATATGCATTTATTACATCATCTCACTATCACCTTTGATTGTTGAATAAGAAAAAACATATTAATGTAAACTAATGTAAATTTGACACCATACCAAACCCTGTTACATAATCATCTTAGTCACCAATAGGTATCCAATATAGTTAGCCAAAAGGGCCAATGAAAGCATAGATGTGTGAATATATTTCATTGTGACCACTAATTTGATGCTGCAAATCTATTTTAGTAATTTACAATGCAAATCTATTTCAGTAATTTACAAAGTAAAACTAAAGAAAAAAAATTCATGGTAAGAATTAATTTCACATTACAAATCAATTTTAGTAATCAACCAAAAAAACATCTACATTTTATTGCAACAAATCACTATCACTTTTGATCATTGACTAAGAAAAACATGTTGATATAAACTAACATGAATTTCACCGTATTAAACCTTGATACACAAACAACATGCTCACATCATTTTAGCAAAATATGAAAAGGAAAGCATTGCTTTTTATCTTAAGCCGTCATTCACATAAATGTTCATTAACCAAAATACATGTCCAGATACTCATTTGATTAAATCTCACGTTTTACATATATTTTCAAAAATATATGTTGAACTTAAAAGTCTATTTCTTTGATTCATAGTTACATGCCTCCAAAATACAATAGAGAAGAGAGTTGAAAACCAGAATGACATAAATAATTATAAATAGGATTGAGACATATACACTTTAAAATTTCCATTATAAACAATTAGAGAGTTTTGAACTTGGGACTTGTTGTACTTCCTCAAAATTGACCATATTCTTTTAAGTAGAGAAAACTCATTCCAAAAAAATTGGGTATAAAGCCCAAAAATTCGTACCGACTAAAAATATGATAGGGAAAGGTGTCATTGCTTTTCCTTTGAGCCTCTCATGGATTAATGTCTTTATATCAACCATATAATTATCATATATTCATTGAACATATTTGATTTCATTAGTGATAATAACCTTCATTTTAACCAAAAATCTTTCAGTAGTAGTGGCAGCAGGCTAGTCCCATAGAATGCCTACATCCACTTGATTTGCACGTGAAGCCCTTTCCTTTTTCTTGTGAGGTGAATTTTTTGAGGTAGAAGTCAAGTTTTTTTCTTGTCCTTTGGAAGACTTGTACTTATTCTCTTTGTTGGGATTGGCCCCAAGTTCATAGTATTTTTCTATGGGGTTCACCACCATTTTAGAGGTTGTCCTAGACCTCTTCGAACAAAAAATGATTGGGGATGACTACAGTTTCTCAGGTAGGGTGAACAAACGAGGATTTTATGATGGTGGATGGGTGCTTCTCTATTGGGGTTGTTTCTCCTATTGAGATTGTTCCTCCTTTAAATCATATGAGTCCTCTACATCATCATCATCAGAGGAGGATGATGCCTTGGCACTCCAAGATAAAGATTTGAATAAAGACATCATGAGCATTGCAGTAGAAAAAACATAGACAAATTTGGTGGAAGGAAGTGTGGTGATTTTCATTTGGATTGTCCTTTATAGGATTGTGAGGGTTGCATGTGGGAATAATTCAAACCCTGGTCTACTTCAAACATTAATCTGGAAACAACCCTAGTCATATACATGTAGAGAAAAGCACACTTTATTGTAATTATTATTCATAATACAATCACATGACTCTCACAATGGAGTTTATTGCAACCTAGGCCTAACAATGCTCTGTACAATTTTAATATAAGAATATGTTGCATAGCAGCTAGTCCCTACTATGTAGCTAATTTAAGAGAAATTGTTGAGCTGCACAAAATTACTTGTGAAGTTAGGAACCGATAGGAATTGGGAGGAAAAGGTAAGGTGTTCCTTTCCATAGAAGCGACAATTCATAAGGCATGAGTAGCAACCTTATATTAGGAACTAGTACAAATTTATTGGTACAACCTTTCAGTCTAGGCAATACAACATGGTAGAAATTGGTACAACCTTACTATTAAAGGTGCTAAAATAGAATAACGGATAGAGAGATGTATACAAATAATTAATGGAGAAATAATGATTAGAAACTACTCCGGAGCACCCAAAGTCAGGATTTGGAGGTCTAAAAGAAGAAGTAGCACATTTTCTAACCTACTAGATATCATTGCTCAACCACTTCCAATAGAGGAATTCAAGGTAAAAAATGGGCCTCAAAACAAAAAATATATTATCAAAATCAGCTTTAAAAGAACCAATAGGATTCAATATAATGATGTCAGCCATAAGGGTAACTATTTTTGGAGGGAAATGAAGAAAATTGTTTTTTTTAATCATATTTTCAACTTATCTCCTTATAGGTTTACCCAAATTTCAAGTGTAGGCAATCGTTGGATGTGAAATCAAATTCCACATCCAATGAGTACACACTCTGCATACTTTTGATAGGCACACAATGAGATAAACTGAAAATACATGAAACAATGTGGAAATACATTTTTTTCATGTATTTCCAATTTATCTCACTATGTGCCTATCAAAAGTATGCATAGTGGGTATTCGTTGGATGCAAAATTTAATTCCATGTCCAACAAGTGCCTACACTTGAAATTTGGGTAAACCTATAAGAAGACAATTAAAAAATACAATTAAAAAAAAGTAGTTTTCTTTGTTTCCCTTTGAAAATGCATAATTCTTATTTTATTGTTTTCCCTAGGAGGCCCATTTTAGACTTCAAATTTCCCCTAATGATTTTCCACTAAGAGATTGCTTAGAGACCTTAGCATACACAATGTACTAAATTCCCAACTGAAGCAATTTGTGATATGAAGAGACCTTGTAATGACAATTTTAAAAATTAGATAGGAAAAGAAGATAACGAGACCCACATTGGATGCAAATGTCATGGAGGGTGCTCACTCCCGTAATGTGGAAGAACCATGAATCATTATATGGATTCACATTGAGGACAACCTGCAGAATCTGTTCCATGAAATTTTGTTTGTAATTTTAATTAAATCGCCTTTGTTTTCTTGAAGTTTTCATACCGATGCTGTGATTTCAAAATCAGTGGAGAGTTTTACTAATTTCAATGGAATCCAATGACTAATTTCAAAAAAAGAGTAAGTAATGATTATCACATGAAAACACATGTATCTACTATCTAACCCCAGAATCCACATGAATTGATGTGTCACTTGTGTTTTATGATATTATTAGTTGCAAAACATTTTAACTTTTCAAAAACCAATGATCATTAACATAACAACAATCTTTTTTCTAGAATGTGATCGAACTTTAGGCATCGCCATTGGAATCTACATTGGACAACCAAAGCAACAATCTATGGGGATGAGATTTTTTATAGACAATATAAATGCGAATACCATTGCAACATTTATAACTGTATAAATTTTCCTTACTTCCACACACTGCTAATACTCATTGAGTAGTCCTTGTCAAACCCTATCTGCTTCCTTAATTCCCAAATCCATTAACAATTAAGATCCATTGTTTGGTGGCAACTATAAATTCTCTATAGGGAGGAAATATTTACTCTTGGTGTCACTTATCTCCTCATATTTGATTTCATAGGAATTACAATAAGAGATGTTCATGTGCTCTTTGATCATGAATATTGGATCATTATACTAAGAATGCTTAGATTTCTACTGTAGCTATTAAAATGAGTAGGAAGTTGTCATTTTTTATATTATGGCTTGAGGTAATAAATCCATTTACAATGGTAAAAATAAAAATGTAGGATGTTGTTTGTCCAAAGGGAGATTCATTCTGTGTAACAAGAAGTACACCTGCTTCAACACCTCTACCAACTACTCAAAATACTTTGAATGAATAACTAATATTGGCATTTCAAAAAAATCTATGGATTGGTTGGCAGATAATCCATAAGAATTAGACGAATGCTAGATGTCTAAGTTGGACGAGCACAAGATACCTTTGGTGTTATGCTCTCCTCCTATACAATGCAAATCCAGATTGCTTTCGATAAAGATAATGCAACCTATAGGTCCTGTTATCAGATAAAGTTGTCAAGGGTCGTAGGCTGCAACAATGAGCGCAAACCACAACACTTAAAGCGACTCATTCCAGGCCCGAAATCAATGGTCGAAGCCCAAAATAGATATGGACCGTTCAATTCATAGGATCACGTGGCGTTAGATCAACAGATTCGTAGTTTTGCGAATCAGAAGTTTTGAAGGGAGCTATTTTTCAAAAATCCCCAAAAGAAAAAATCCCGAAGCGCCTTGAAGATAAGCCCCAGGTCATAGTGGAGGTCATATTGGAGGGGTCCATAAGAAGGGAGCTAGCGCTCTCTAGGCTCCAGTTCATGAGTTCGGAAATCAGGAGAGTCGGGAGTGGCTCATGTCGAAGCACCCAAAACGTGAAGTCGCAAAACACCTTTTAGGTAAGCGCTTGGTCACATAAGAGGATTTTCATGGCCTCGAGGTGTGGGGTTCATGGCCTCGAGGTGTGGGGATTGACTCAAAGAAGTCATGGGAACCACCTAGAAAATTCATGGGTGTCAGGCCTCGTCCTGATCCCGATGAAGGTAGTTATTGAAAATATGGGCGGCAGTTGAGACCTCCTCTCACCCCATAAATGGAAAGCATGCTGAGAATGACCATGAGTGCATATTGTCAATCCAAAGCTTCCTTCTGGACGGATTTTCCTGCAAAGAACATAACTGAGGTGAGCTCGCGTCTGACATGAGAAGGCCTGCACAGTCTGACAGAGCAGGCACCGACTAAAAACTTTGAATGCAGTGGTCCAATCACGTTCCTGGTAGTTGCAAAGGTTTGGATTATATATAGGAAGTTTTAGTATTTTGTTAAGGTCGAATAGTTGAGCTAGGCTCCCTGCTATTGTAATATTTTGATGAAGAACACTAGTTCTCTAGTTATGTATTTTTTTTTGAGACATCTTGGTTAATCTAAGTCATCTTTCTTGCTCCATCTTATTTGCCTATGATACTGAGAGAGTTCATGTTTGATTGATTCACATGGATTGTTGTAACTGTATTATGATAAATGTTTGATTATAGTATTATTATGATTTTTTTCAGCTTCCTTGAAATTTGAATCCAAGAGGACCTTGTGTTTAAGTTTTTCCTCCTTAGGTTGTTGGAAAATCTGATGTTCTTAGTGGACCTCTACACCTTTCTCACTAAATATTCCTCCTATTCACCCTTACTCTAACTTACTAACTGAAGTTGATTCCAGACCTCAATTGCTTATGCATGCTAGTCCAGATTTATGAGTTAGAACATTATTATCATTGAGTCCTCTCCATTTGATCACCTAAAACTCATTTACATTTACTGTATAAACTGATGGGTACTAGGCTCACCTTCTATGCAATCTAAGGGTGAATTCTAGTGCTAACATTTCTGGCGTCGTTGCCAAGGAATGAATTGAAGACATTTCCCTGGGTAAGAATGACAATGAGCTTCTGATTCTAAAGGTGCATCAGACATCAGAATCATTGAAGATTGCAACATGCACCTGGCGAATCCACTATCGAAGACTCCACTGGGGAGGATCCTATTGACAAAAAGATGACCATACCGAAGGGGAAGAACAAGTATCAGTTTATTTTCTTTGTTCATGAAATCCTGTTCTTGTTTATCAACTCATTTATCTCTTCCCTTCACATATAAAGAGGATTATCCTCTGCTTTGTCTATTCAGATGATAATAAGCCTTCCTTTATTTATCCATCCTTGGAATAAGAAAACATGCCCTCTTCTGTTGTTGTAGATACCCATCTCGTGTCTTCACCTCTGCCTATTCATAAAAGTGAGATCTGTATTGCATCTCCTCTTGAAATTCATCACCCTTATAGCCCTGAGGAGGTTGAAAATAATTCACAGTCTTCTCAAATCTTGTTACCCTCTGTTATTCCTGTTGAGCCTTGCCATCAAATCGTTAATCCTCATGATCAACCCACTGCTTTTCAAATTAAAAATAGAAATAAGTTGTTTAAACCTTTAAGGCTACCACATGAACTTCATCCTCATCCTCGTTATTCCTTTGAGTATCTTCCTCAGTTTGGAGACGATCATATTACAACTAAGAGGCATTTGGAGGCCTTTGAGAGCTTTTTCAATCAGTTTGAGATTGTTCATGATGATGTTTCCATGAGGTTGTTCTCACAATCCCTGTCTGGATATGTTGCTTTGTGGTTTAGATGTCTGGAAGCCGGTTCTATTGGCTCTTAGACCGAGCTATGCCATGCATTTTTTAAGTGTTGGGGTGAGAACAAGTCCCTTGATCAATACTGGTTTGAGTTTAATGCCTTGAGGAGAGGGGAAGATGAAGCCTTGGTTGTCTTCAACATGAGGTTTTACAATGTTTATCATAGTATGCCTATGGAGATCAGACCCACAGAGACTGCTACCATGGTGTACTATGTAATGGCTCAACATCCAGAGCTGGTCCTTCTCCCAAGAGAGAGGAAATATTCATCGTTAAGACACTTGTTTGAAGATGCTGAAGAATTCGAAGAGAACATCAGGGCTAGCAAGGGGGTTCATATGCAAGCATATCTTGAAAAATTGCATGTGCCTAAGGAAGAAGACTGTCAGCATGTTTAAGATTCTGAGCAAGAATATAGTGATTATGAATCAGAGATGGAACAACAACAAGGAAAAGAGACTACAGTTGTTGATGATCGAGAGTTGTTTTTGAAGGAGCAAGGAGGTTTTTTATTTGCAAGCAGAGAGGCATTTACAGAGGAGCATCCTGGTCTTTTAAAGAAGCCAGGATTCTGTCACACGATTCATGATCCTATGGCTATACACATGGAATCATATGTTTCATATTTTGAGTATTTCCAAGAGCATACCACAGAGGCTTTTCCTTTATACATTGAGGAAAAACATTGTGTGGAAATCTGCCATTTTGTGCCTACAGAAGACAAAAAGCAGAGCTTTCCCATGGTTCTTGTTTATGATGATTATGATTATGATCCTTGGGAGAGTCATGAAGAAGAAGAGGGGGAACCAAATGTGCAATTCATATCCTGCCCAGAGCCTATAAACAAGCGAATATCACCTAGTATTGGCCAGCCTACATTAGTTCTCCACCCACCTGTACACTCCGAGAGCATCAAACAGTGGGTGAGAAACAATGAAGAACAAGAGGTAATTTCTTACTAGTTGAGCTCCCCTGACTGTAAATTTTGTGATCCTGTGGGGTCATATATGGAGCTATGTTTTCAAAAAGCATTGGAGCCTGCAAAATTATTCATCTTATCATCATTTGGGGGTATGGGCAGCATTCCAAGACATGTTCTCATTTTGCTGTCATACTTCCCTAGATTTTTGAGGATCAACTACAGTAAAGATAAAAAATTTATCACTAAATAGTTTGGGTGGCTATGGTGGAAGTTTTCTTTCACCTAACACTTTGTAAAGATCAGTTAGTATAGGATTGTACATAAATAAGCTCCTTTTGGAGCATGTGTTTTTGTTTTCATTTTATAAGTAGAATAGTGTACATTTCAGCCTTTGGCGAAATGTTTTGAGACAGACTCCATAACCCAACAACTAAGGCACTGGAACTACTTGTTCTTGGTAGCTCGCATGGAGCATGCCATCCCCTGGGAACCAAATGTTATCACATAAAGTTGTCAAGGGTCGTAGACCGCAGAAATGAGCTCAAAGAACAACACTCAGATTGACTCATTCAAGGCCCGAAATCAATGGTCGAAGCCCGAAATAGATCTGGACCATTCAATTCATAGGGGCACATGGCATCAAATCAATGGATTTGCAGTTTCACGAATCAGAAGTTTTGAAGGGAGTTATCTTTCGAAAATCCTTGAAAGCGAAAATCCCAAAGGGCCTTGAAGATAAGCCCCAGGTCATAGTGGAGGTTATATCAGAGGGGTCCATAAGAAAGGAGCTAGCGCTCTCTAGGATCTAGTTCGTGAGTTCAGAAATCAGGAGAGTCGAGAGTGGCTCACATCAAAGCACCCGAAACACGAAGTCGCTAAACACCTTTTGGGTAAGCGCTTGGTCACAAAAGATGATTTGCATGGCCTTGAGGCGTCGGGATTGACTCAAAGAAGTCATGGGCACCGCCTGGAACATTCATTGGTGTAAGGCCTCATCCTAATCCCGATGAAGGTAGTTATTAAAAATAGAGGCGGCAGTTGAGACCTCCTCTCACCCCATAAATGGAAAGCATGTTGAGAATGGCCATGAGTGCAGGTTTTCAATCCGAAGCTTCCTTATGGATGGATTTTCCTGCAAAGCACATAATTGAGGCGAGATCATGTCTGACATGAGAAGGCCTGCACAGTCTGACAGAGTAGGCACCGACTGAAAACTTTAAATGAAGTGGTCTGATCACGCTCCTGGTAGTTGCAACAGTTCTGAGTATATATAGGAAGTTTTAGTATTTTTTTAAGGTCGAATGGTTGAGCTAGGCTCCCTTCTATTGTAATATTTTGATGAAGAACACTGGTTCTCTAGTTATGTATTTTCTTTTTGAGACATCCTGGTTAATCTAAGTCATCTTTCTTGCTCCATGTTATTTACCTCTAAAACTGAGAGAGTTCATATTTGATTGATTCACATGGATTGCTGTAACTTTATTATGATAAATGTTTGATTATAGTACTGTTATGATTTCTTTCAGCTTCCTTAAAATTTGAATCCAAGAGGACCTTGTGTTTAATTTTTTCCTCCTTAGGCTGCTGGAAAATCTGATGTTCATAGCGGACCTGTACACCTTTCTCACTAAATATTCCTCCTATTCACCCTTACTCCAACTTACTGACTGAAGTTGATTCCAGACCTCAATTTCTTATGCATGCTAGTCCAGATTTCTGGGTTAGAACGTTATTATCATTGAGTCCTCTCCATTTGATCACCTAAAACTCATTTACATTTACTGTATAAACTGATGGGTACTAGGCTTACCTTCTATGCAATCTGAGGGTGACTTCTCGTGCTAACGTGTCCCATCGAATTTTTTTATGTCATCCTATCTAGTGATTCTGATTTGTAATCACTATTTGATTTAGATATGTTCAACTACCAACATATGAAGAAAAAACCCATTTTGACCCTGAAAAAATGTTTGAAATAGAAGGTAAGGTTGTTGGCATTATTGATTGTGTGTTGCCATTGATGGCAACATGAGTCAATCATGTATAGTAATGAGAGAAAAAGGAATATCACCTTGTGGTAGAATCAATTCGTGATCATTGTTGATCACGATAGGATCAATAATGATCTTATGTTCCTAAAGCTCATGAGAGATAGTGGGGAGATTCTATAAATAATACACACATAGAATCATAACACATAATGTTAAGATCTTTGGAAATTTCATAGCTCAGGAGAGATAGAATATTGTGATAATGTATAGACAGTGCATAAAGGAACGCACTGATACAAAGCTCAGGAGGAGTTAGTGCATTCAAGTGAAGCTGAAACAAAGTTCTACATGTTGAGAAATCTTGTGCAAATGAATTCAAGTGATCATGACCGTTGATAAGGGATATGAATGAAGTTCAAGAGAATTCAAAGTCATATGATCACTGGTGGAAACAAGATTAAATATCAACCATTAAGATCGAACTAATTGATCGTTTTCCATTGATAGGATCCAATAAGGAGAAGATGCGGAACTCCATAACTTCTCCACTTCAACATTTATTGGAGACAAGGAAAAGGAAATGAAGTCGCGAATTCGTGAAGTAACGCCAATTGTTGGATCGGGAAGGATATTCGAGTGAGCTCTCAACTGTTAGATCAAGTAGTCAAATATGGCACTAACCACTCCAACGAAAATAAATCTGAAACATGTAGGAATACCCGAAGGTTGAAGCCCCAAAGTCATGTCGACCGTCAGATCAAAAGAAGAGCTGGGAAATCCCACCGACCATTGATCAAGTGTAGTGGAAGAATAGAGTAAGCATGAATCATTAAATAACTCCAACCATTGATCGGGAAGGAACTTCAGATGAGTTCTCAGTCGTTAGATTAAGATTTAATCTAGAAGTAAGTGATGACTATCGATCAAGAATGGAAATGTTGAACCGTCGGATCACACTAAAGAAAAGAAGGTATCTCAACTCCGGCGCTGACCACTCTGGTGATAAGAATTTTAAAAAAACCAAGAATACCCTAAGGCCGAAGCCTCGAAATCACGAAATCCAAACAACCATCATGTGAGGGAAGGAATAGTTATCCTGACATTGGCCACTATGGGATTACGAGGAGTCCCAAACAACTAAAAATCCTAAAGCCATGAAGTATCGAAGCCACAAAGTGCAAATCCAAGATCTAGGAGGGAGACATGTGGTAAAAGAAAAAGATGACACGTGGCCCAATCAACTGGTGACAAGTGTCAAGGTTTATTTGTCACTTTAGGTATATGAAAGTCACAAATCAAGGTGACACATGGCAGCCACTCAACCAGTGCCACGTCAACAATGAAGTTAGAAAGCCACATCACTCAGGGATTACTAACTATTTTTCAAAGGTGAGAAGTAAATCTAACTGTTGATCTACTTCGGGATCATTCTTAACCATTGATCAAACATAGTTGATACTGTTGGATTGAGTTAGGGGAAGATCCATGGTGGTGGACCTATTCAGTACTTCGATGATAAATTGAAGGACAGGGTAAAACTCGAATCACTGGAGTTCCGGAGTGCCGAAGCCCTGAGATAAGATCTGGACCATTAGACAATTTAGCTATGTGGAAAATATCTAAAACACGTGCGCAGTGGTAAAGTGTTAACAAACCACCTGGTTGGGTTCACTCCTACCATTTATCTCAATGAAATATTAAATATTGATCGTCCAATCGAGTATAGTGGGAGGATAGAGTAAGCGTGAATGTTAACCAATAACCACCAGTTGCCTACACTTTGTGATCATTTCAGCAGGTCAAACTCCAGAAAGAATGCAAGGATTGGAAAGGCCAAAGTACTAGAGGACTTGGTTCCAACACCAGTCTCATGATAGAGGAAGAAGGGTGAAAGAAGAGGCACTAGGAGAAATTCTTAAATGAGTAATCCCATGGTTTTGCGCCCGTGGTCATTCAAACATTGGGTTGAAGAAAATGCCTTTGCAAAATTTGATTTATGTAAAATAGTTGGGGACCTATGGAGTAATTTGACAAGATTAACACCATAACAATACATAGAGCTAACAAAAGCTCGAATATGATCTGTTGGCGAACTAGGGATGCAATATAAGCATGGGAACAATATAATGAGTCGATCCATACCCGTGATCAAGTCATAAGGATGAAATTCAAATCAAGATTAGTCTTCTAATTAAATTGAGAAACTTAAACGATAATGGATGAATAATAATAGAGGGTGATATTAATTATAAGTTAAAAAAAAAAAAAAAACCAGTATTTGTTGTTAAACAAAATGAAGAGGTGCATTGTTATTGATGAATGGGTACAATGGTCCATTTTCAAAAGACGCAGTGGTTCAATCCTATACCTATTGAGATACTATACAAACTAGAAATGGTGGTGAATCTTAGTGTGTCTTGGTGAATTATATATATATATATATATATATATATATATAAAATGAAATTTCATTCTATTAGGTTGGTTCCTGTTTAGAATCTAAGTCTTGTTATGAGGGTTGGATTCCTCACATCTCAGTTGGATCTGAGAACTACAAGTTGGGTCTTGTATCAAAGAGTTGGATCTATCATATTCAGTTGAAGTTGAAGATATTAAAGGATTGATTTTATTTGCATTCATTCAAGTTAAATAAATAAAAGAATGATATTTTATCTACTTCATACAGTTTGATTTATACATGCTTATGAATAATTAATTGAACCACATATATCTTATTCGATTAATTTAGTTAATCTATGAAAGAGTGAAAAGTAGCCAAAAGTTCCAAACACTGATTCACCCCCACCTCTCAGTGTCAGTGTGTTTTCAACAATTGGTATCAGAGAGGGTGTCTTCAACAAACTTTAAATACTGGAAGATAGATTATGAAAAAGTGGGTGGACAGATGGCTCTCTCCACAAATGAAGCTCTCTTATTTGATGGGACAAAATACTCTTCATGGAGGGAAATAATGAAATAGTATCTGAAGTCAAGAGGATCTGGTGTTTGGGACTCAATAGTATCTAAACTTTGGTACTCAATTACCTCAAAGAACAAATCCAAAACTGTAAAAGAAGCAAAGGAAAATAATTCAATAGCATTAAAGGAAATCCAGAATGGTCTGTCATACCAAGTCAAAGAAAATATGGGACACTGCATCTCTGCTAAAGTACTATGGATCCATCTAGATAATCCTTATCAAAATAAAGAACAAAACAAAGAAATAGAGAATTCCAATCAGTTTATAAAACAAAACAAAGAAACAGAGAAATCCAATTAGATTAAAGAACAAAACTCAGAAATGGATAAATCTAATCAGATTAAAGAACAAAACTCAAAAATGGATAAATCCAATCAAATTAAAGAACAAAACTCAGAAATGGAGAAATCCAATCAGATTGAAGAACAAAATATAGATAAATAAAATTTCAATTAGAGCAAAGAACAAAACACATAAGAGGACAATTCCATCAAAGAATTGACGCAAACCGCAATCATCAACATATAAGACTACTACATCAAGGAATTGATGAATATCTCGGTATTCACTAAAGAAAAACTATTATATTTTAAGACTAATGTTGTAGCTACATTTGAAGTGATTATTATGAAACCAGGAAACAATCTATACATTGAAGTTACTAAGGATGTTCTTGACCAACTTGAATGCACAATTATGTGCACTTTTGAAGAATTGGAGAAACTTCAAAAGAAAGATATATTGCTACTACAAAAGTTAGATCAATCTAACCTTGAAGAGCATGAACAAAATATTCATCTAGAAGACAAAGAATACGAGATCGATAAATTAAAGACTGAAGTTGTTGATCTAACAAAAGAAATGAACGAGTTGAAGGCATATGCTAAACTCAATAAATGCACAAAAGACTTAGAAGAAACAAATTAAATGGTCAACAGTCTAGAGAATCAACTTGAAGAAGCTAAGGAAAGTGAAGAAACCCTAAAGAGCCAATTGACTAAAAATGAAGAATCATGCTACACATTGGAATTGGAAATCATCAACCTCAAAAGGATTTTACTAGAAAACAAGGAAGAAGTCAAAATATTGAAGAATGAAGTTGTTGATCTAACAAAAGAAATAGAAGAGTTGAAGACATATGACAAAACCAATAACTGCATAGAAGTCTTGGATGATACATAAAAAATGGTCATCAATCTAAAGACTCAACTTGAAGAAGCTAAGGAACGAGAAGACGCCTTGAAAATCCAGTTGACTAAAAAGGAAGAAACATGTCACATGTTGGAATTGGAAGTTATAAACCTCAAAAAGAAGAATGAAAAGACAAAAGCAACTATCCAATTCCAGAACAGCTTAGCCATCCTGGATAGGATATGGAACAATCAAAGATTAACTGATGATAAAACCGGTCTTGGATACGATAAGAAAGAAGAAGGTGGCAAAAGGAGCACATTCAAAAACATGATAAATCATCATACTCCTCAAAAGAAAAAGGCACAATCATAAACCAAAAACAAACCATGAACTTTGTCAAGGAAGGAAGCTATAAAAGTAAAACATAAGAAACATATCAAAAGACAGACTTCTCATGTCACAATAGACTCAAGTATGGAAACACCTTCAATGGTTATTGCTTTTCTTGTCATAACTTTGGTCACAAAGAATTGGAATGAAAGAGTCTTGAAAGGGGAGATTCAAGAAGGTCCAATAACTTAATGAGATGTTGGAGATGCAATTATGTTGGCCACACAACAAAGTTTTGTCATACCATAAGATGCTACAATTGTGATATATTTGGCCACAAATCCCAAAACTGCAGAAAATCAAGAAGTCAATACATGAGAAATAATTCATACAAGTCAAGAAGAAAATATAATGAAGGTTGGAAGAAAAGAAGAGATGACAAATCTCAAAGGAAAAATTTAGAAAAGAAATATCCAACAAAAAAATATCTGATGAAAATATATGGAGAAGAAAATATGAAATAGAAAGCAAGAAAGATAATATGGCACCTGGAAATGAAGAAATTGATAACAAGAAAATGATGGGTGAAGTTCCTAATAAGGAATTTGAAATTCAGATATTTGAAAATGAAATGGATCAAGATAAAAAAAAGGAGAGTTCCTAAAGAACAAGATGACACAATAGAAGATACTGACAATATCATACAAATCGATAGTCCATTATCCAATGAAAGAAAAATGCAAAAAAAGAATATGAAGAAACTTTTGGTGCACAAAACAATGGTGATGATGATGAACTCTCAAAAGAAAACAAGTCTGTAGAAGTGTGTGATGAATAAAACAAATAATATCTAAAGAAGAAAGCAACTAAGGAGTTCAAAATATATAAATACATAGTATGAACAGAGAAAAGTTATTAATGGTATCAATGAATAGTAAAGATCTCTTGGAATCAAAGAACTAAAAGTGATAACATACTTTAACAATTGATTATAAATGGAAAATGATCAATTGGTAATGTTCATTTGGTATCATTGTATAGGATCACTGTATATGATTCACAGCCTTGTCTTTTATGACAAAGGAGAAGACAATAAAACCCTATGAAACAGTAAAAACTCATGGGGAGTATTTAATTTGGTCATCAAACGAGGAAGTCATTGGATTAGGTTTAAAAGATGTGATCACTACAAAAATTGGTATCAATAAGACTACCTATTTTGAACACAAAATCCCAAGAGATTGAGATAACAACTGACACATTCACAAGGGGAGAAAATAAGTAAAAAATTTAACTCTTTGTCATTGATGTCAAAGGGGGAGAAAAACAGTAAAACAAATTTGGTATCAGTATTTGGTCAAAGTAAAATTTCAATCCTCCAACTTGAAAATGAGATCAGTGATAGGGGGAGAAAAAATATTTGTTTTACAGATATGTTGCCCTCAATGCCAAAGGGGGGTATTGTTGGCATTATTGATTGTGTGTTGTCATTGATGGCAACATGAGTCAAACATGTACAACAATAAGATAAAAATGAAGATCACCTTGTGGCATAAGCAATTCGTGATCATTGTTGATCACAATATATATGATCAACAATGATCCTGTGTTCCTAAATCTCAGGAGAGATAGTGGGGAGATTCTACAAAGAATACATATTTGGAAAGGTCATAGCTTGAGAGAAATAGAATATTTTGATTATGTATAGACAATGCATAAAGGAACACACTGATACAAATTTCAGGAAGAGATAGAGCATTCAAGTGAAGCCAAAACAAAGTTCTACCGGTAGAGAAATATTAAACAAATAAAACAACTAAGACTGCCAAAGCCACGAAGTGAAAATCCATGATCTAGGAGGGAGAAATGTGGCAGAAGACAAAGATGACATGTGGCCCAATCAGTTGGTGACAAGTGTCAAGGTCTAATTGACACTTTAGGTATACAAAAGTCACAAATCAAGGTGACACATGGCAACCACTCAGCCAGTGCCACGTCAATAGTGATGTCAGCAAACCATGTCACTCCGATATTACTAACTTCGGGGATATCCAAGCTTCTTTAACAACTATTCATCGAAGGTCATAATCACAAAGTAAATCTAACTGTTGATCTACTTTAGGATCATTCTTGACCATTGATCAAATGTAGTGGGAAGATAGTATAAGTGGGGCCAAAGGCACAAAGTCCCAGAGTAAACAAAAACCGTCGGATTGAGTTAGGGGAAGATCCACGGTGGTAGACCTATTCAGTACTTTGGTGATAAATTGAAGGATAAGGTAAAGCTCAAATCGCTATATTTCCGGAGTGTAGAAGCCCTGAGATAAGATTTGGACCGTTGGATAGTTTAGATACATGGAAAACATCTAAAACATTTGTGCAGTGGTAAATCATTAACAAGCCACCTGGTTGGGTTCACGCCTACCATTTATCTCAATGCAAGGTTAAATATTGACCGTCCTATCGATTACAATGGGAGGACAGAGTAAGCGTAAATGTTAACCAACAACCACCAGTCGCCTACACTTTATGACCATTTCAACAAATCAAACTCTAGAGATATGCAAGGATTGGAAAGGTTAGAAATCCCGAAGGCCAAAGTACCGGAGGACTTGGTTCCAACACCGGTCTCGTGATAGAGGAAGAAGGGTGAAAGAAGAGGCACTATCAGCAATGCTTAAATGAATAAGCTCGTGGTTTTGAGCCCACAGTCATTTGAACATTGGGTTTAAGAAAGCGCCTTTGCAGAATTTGATTTCTGTAAAACAGTTGGGGGCCTATGAAGTAATTTGACAAGATCAACACCATAACAATACATAGAGCCAACAAAAGCTCGAATATGATCTGTAGGCGAACTGGGGATGCATCAAAAGCATGGGGATAATATAATGAGTCGATCCATACCCGTGATCAAGTCATAAGGACGAAATTCAAATCAAGATTAATCTTCTAATTAAATTGAGAAACTTACACGATAATTGATGAATAATAATAGAGGAAGATATTAATTATAAGTTAAAATACAAACATTATTTGTGTTTAAACAAAATGAAGAGGTGCATTGTTATTGATGAAAGGGTACAATGTCTCATTGTCAAAAGACGCAGTGGTTCAATCCTATACCTATTGAAATACTATATAAACCAGAAATGGTGGTGAATCTTAGTGTGTCTTGGTGGATTATATATATATATATATATATATATATATATATATATATATATATAATGGATTAAATGAAAGTTCATTATATTAGGTTAGTGCTTGTTTACAAGCTGAGTCTTGTTATGAGGGTTGGATTCCTCACATCTCAGTTGGATCTGAGATCAACAAGCTGGGTCTTGTTATGAGGGTCGGATTCCACATTTCTCAGTTGGATCTGAGAACTGCAAGTTGAGTCTTGTATCAAAGATTTGGATCTTTCATATTCAGTTGAAGTTGAAGATATTAAAGGATTGATTTTATTTGCATTAATTCAAGTTAAATAAATAAAAGAATGATATTTTATCTACTTCATACTATTTGAGTTATACATGTTTATGAATAATTAATTGAACTGCATATATCTTAATCAGTTAATTTAGTTAATCTATGAAAGAGTGAAAAATAGCCAAAAGTTCCACACACTAATTCACCCCCCCTTAGTGTCAATGTGTGTTTCAACAAAGGGTAGACCTTATGATGAAAACAATGTTGAGACAAATTATTTGTATAGTGAGATACATTAATAGTGATTTTTTTCATTCAGAGTATTGTGACTCTATGATATTTAGGCAGTGGCTAAGGATATTTAGGTGGGCAAGTATAGGTTAAGAAACTTAAGAGGTAAGGTTCCTCCATCAACCCCTTGGATGTTTCCCATATTTTCATTGAGTCCTTTACCTCGATGCACAAATATGAAGACTCTACCCTTTAGTTGAGTTCACGCCTCCTACTACAGTTGAGATTACCACCTTGTCTGATGATGAACACTTGAAGGAATTAACCATCCGACTCTACCTATCAATCAGGGTTCCCTACAACATCATTGACCTATCCAACCACATTTCTACCACCTATTATAGACTACATTATGTATGTATCATTCATATGTATCATTTCTACTTGTTTTTTCGTGTTTAATTTTTAAATTTGTGTTTTTTTTCTTCTCCAAAGATCTACCTAGAAATCTATTTTAAGGTAGATGTTGCAGGAAAGAAATATTAAGGCATGAGAATGGGAAAGAAATGGGGGTCATGGTTCATAGGAATGGAAAGGGATATCATATTGAATAAAATGCATTTTGAATCCATCGATTCAAAGGAATCTGATTTTTCCTTCAATGTTAAAGGAGAAAAGCACATTGTAAGCAAAGAAGAAAAGATATATATATCGATAGATTTTACCAATGTCACAAGACTTGGTTTTATTTATTGGCTCTACGTTGAAGAAGATAATATATTGAATGCTAATAATCTTCTTGTGTTCCAAAAAAACCCAACAGAGAAGCATAAATGGGATTTTGGCATGAACAATTAGACACCGATGATTTTCAGTAGAAGGAAAAGACTACAAGTAGCCAAGATGAGGTTGCTCCTGTAATAAAAAAGAATGAGAAACATGATATTGTTGATGTAAACACATATTGATACTTAATGAACTTCATATTTTTTTCTATAACAATAAAATCAATTAGTCTAAATACTCAAAAAAAAATTCATAACAAAAAATATCAATTTGTCTAAATATCAATTGTAAATAGAAAAAATCAATTGGTGATACTTGGTGTTGTTGGTTCTGTTAGGATATTTATGTAAGTTTTAAACTTGTGAAGTAAAGAAATGGATATATATTCTTAAGCAAAACATAATTTAATCAATGGCTCATTCACATAGTACACAGAGATTTATACCGGAAACCCTCAACAGAGAAAACCTTTATTATATTCATTATATCGAATTTCACCATTCACTATACAATATATACAATGTTTTTAGGTATTTTGTAGATACCAAAACCCTAATCCCTAAAACTGGGATTATTTTTAGTAAACCGCTAAAAATAGCAAAAACCACCCAAAAAACAAAAAATTGGGGCGCTACCCCGAACGCTACGCGTAACCAGGGGGGCATACCTGCCCCCCGGGGACCCCCCTAGGAAAGCTCCCAGCACACACGACACAAAAAAAGAACTACTACGATGGATCTTCAAACGCAGTTGTCATATCTGACGCTCCCACACACACACACATGAAAAGAATATAACACATACCCAACATTCTCCCACTTGTTGTTTTCTTTGCATCCATGGGTCTAGGGGATTATATAGTCAACAATCCAGGGCATCAATGCCCATTGTTACTCTACACCAGGAGAAATTTTATGTGCTCACAAACTTTGTCAATGAATCTGCAACATTCTTCAAAGTGTCAACCTTTTCTACCAACACCTTCTTTTCCTCAACCATGTCTCTCACAAGTGATATTGAACATTAATATGCTTTGTCTTCAAATGATAAGTTGGGTTCTTTGCCAGGAAGATTGCACTCTGACTGTCACAATCTAATCTCACTGCTTGTTGTACCAACCAAATACCTGAACACAATATTTGTAACCATACTGCTTCCTTGCTTGCATGAGTGGTTGCCATGTATTCAACTTATATAGTTGAGAGTGCCACTACAACCTGTATTTTTCTCATGCAACTGATTGCTCCTCCAAATAGGTTAAACACATACCCACTTGTAGATATTATGTGATCCAGATCTCCAGCTTAGTTTGCATCAACAAATCCATGTATGTCCACCACTCTGTCCAAACCTGGTCTTCCTTGGTAGCACAATCCATAACTAGTAGTGCCATGCAGATACTTGAAGACCCTCTTTATTGTTGTCCAATGCTCCTTCCATGGTTTTGACATATACCTGCTCAAAACTCCCACTGCATGTGCAATGTCTGGTCTAGTACAGACCATTGCATACATGAAACTGCCAATGGCACTGGCATATGGAACATGGGACATGTCCTCTTCTTCTTCCTGTGTCTTGGGACACTGATCTGCAGATAACTTTACACCTATAGGAATAAGAACCTTGACCGGTTTACTTCCATGCATATTAAACCTCTGAAATATTGTCTCAACATATTTTCTCTGATTCAACTAGAGTTTCCTTTTTGCATGATCTCTTTTAATCTCCATTCCCAGAATGAAGTTAGCAGCACCAAGATCCTTCATGTCAAATTTGGAGGATAGTTGCAATTTCACTTTCTTGATAACATCCATGTTATTTCCTACCAACAACATGCCATCAACATACAACACTACATAACTGAAATGATTACCAACCTTCTTGGAATATACACAGTGATCAGGCCTGCTTCTTACAAATCCCAATCCAAATATGTATGTGTCAAACTTTTGGTACCACATCCTAGGTGATTTCTTCAGACCATATAGTGAGTTCTTTATCTTACAGACCAACTCTTTATTTCCCTTCACTACAAAGTCTTTTGGCTGCTTCATGTAGATTTCTTCTTCCAGATCTCCATGTAGGAATCTTGTCTTCACATCCATCTGTTCCACTTCAAGATCAAAAGAAGCAACAATAGATAAAAGAAATCTAATAGAAGTTAACTTAGCAATAGGAGAAAAAATCTCACCAAAGTCAATTCCCTCTACCTGGGAATAACCTTTTGCTACT
>ML811310.1:90022-155934 GCA_009831015.1 Picea engelmannii
GATTGAATGAAAGTTCATTCTATCAGGTTGGTGCCTGTTTACAAGCTGAGTCTTGTTATGAGGGTTGGATTCCTCACATCTTAGTTGGATCTGAGATCAACGAGCTGGGTCTTGTTATGAGGGTCGGATTCCTCATTTCTCAGTTGGATCTGAGAACTGCAAGCTGGGTCTTGTATCAAAGATTTGGATCTCTCATATTCAGTTGAAGTTGAAGATGTTAAAAGATTGATTTTATTTTCATTAATTCAAGTTAAATAAATAAAAGAATAATATTTTATCTATTTCATACTATTTGAGTTATACATGTTTATGAATAATTAATTGAACTGCATATATCTTAATCAGTTAATTTAGTTAATTTATGAAAGAGTGAAAAATATCCAAAAGTTGGAGACACTGATTCAACCCCTTAGTGTAAATGTGTGTTTCAACAAAGAGTAGATATTATGATGAAAACAATGTTGAGACAAATTATTTGTATAATGAGATACATTAATAGTGAGTTTTGTCATTCAGAGTATTGTGACTCTATGAAATTTACATGTGGTTGCTACAACTAGCTAGTATACCGTCTTATTATTTGTTACGAATGATTACTTTTCTGATAATTGTCCTCTGCTTTGAGGATTGTGAAAAATAGTATAGGCAGTGGTGATTTAGATATGAAATTTTCTAGTCTTCTCCGTTTTACACATTGCAAAGTAAAGGGTTCCTCAAGATATTTGTATTGTATGGAATATTTTGCATTTTTTAGTTTGCTTGATTTGCACTACAAGGATGTGCCTCGTGATAGCTTATGCTTATCTGTAATTTATAATTCATAGACTAATGTAAATGAAAGGTGCCTACAAATATAAATCTAGCATGCATAATATGTATTTATTTGGTAGTGTGCCATTTTGTCCACCATCATTTATATATATTATAATAAATTAAATAGTTCATAATCATTGATATATATTATAATCCATAAAAGAATTCATAACTAACATTTTTTGTTTCTCTCGATGGAAATTTATATTATCCACTTTTAGACACAAAAATCACATATAAATGTATGTATGGAAACATCACATTTAAATATATGTTGTGTCAAATAATAACATAGATTTTATAATGGATACATTCATAATACTATTATGAAAAATTAATAAATACTAATGCTTGAAAATCATTGAGTACATTACATGTATTTTTATAATAAGTGTAATTGTGATTTTTATTAATAAGTGACATGAAAACTCATGTTGCTTACTAACAACACAACTCAATATTGAACGAAAGTATGACAACACCACCAAATATTGAGCAATACTTTGTGTGTGTGTCCCAAGGCATTATTTTTTATATATAAGCCATGTGTTCAATATATTAAGACACATTTGACTTTTGGCAAGTACTCAAATTTTAGCATGAACCCTAACTTGCCTCTGGGCGATGGCATTCTTTCCTGGATTGTGACCTATGCTCCCATCATGATGCATGAAGTTTCCATAGCCATGGTTGGTACAATTTGATCTCCTAGAAGTTTCAAATGGGGAATCTAATGGAAAAAAGAAGCCTTGATGTTGGGCTTCTCTTCCCGTTGGAGATTTATTAAGCAATTAGATAAAGTTGTGACCTTGTTCTCTAATAAATTCAACCATCGGTCCCATTTTAGTCCTACTTCCCTGTGAAGTTGTAGGGCTCAAAGAAGAGGCCACTGAGATAACTAATGGTTTCATAGATATGGATAATATTTGTTTGGAGCATGTCTTTGTTAGGCACAATGATAAGCCATACATAGAAGCCAGTGGCTAAGGATATTTAGGTAGGCAGGTATAGGTTAAGAAACTTAAGACGTAAGGTTCCTCCATCAACCCCTTGGATGTTTCCCATATTGTCATTGAGTCCTTTACCTCGATGCACAAATATGAAGACTCTGCCCTTTAGTTGAGTTCACGCCTCCTACTACAGTTGAGATTACCACCTTGTCTGATGATGAACACTTGAAGGAATTAACCATCTGACTCTACCTATCAATCAGGGTTCCCTACGACATCATTGACCTATCCAACCGCATTTCTACCACCTATTATAGACTACATTATGTATGTATCATTCATATGTATCATTTCTCCTTGTTTTGTTGTGTTTAATTTTTAAATTTGTGTTTTTTTTCTTCTCAAAAGATCTACCTAGAAATCTATTTTAAGGTAGATGTTGCAGGAAAGAAATATTAAGGCATGAGAATGGGGCAGAAATGGGGGTCATGGTTCATAGGAATGGAAAGGGACATCATATTGAATAAAATGCATTTTGAATCCATCGATTCAAAGGAATCTGATTTTTCCTTCAATGCTAAAGGTGAAAAGCACATTGTAAGCAAAGAAGAAAAGATATATATCGATAGATTTTACCAATGTCATGAGACTTGGTTTTATTTATTGGCTCTACGTTGAAGAAGATAATATATTGAATGCTAATAATCTTCTTGTGTTCCAAAAAAACCCAACAAAGAAGCATAAATGGGATTTTGGCATGAACAACTAGACACCGATGATTTTCAATAGAAGGAAAAGACTACAAGTAGCCAAGAAGAGGCTGCTCCAGTAATAAAAAAGAATGAGAAACATGATATTGTTGTTGTAAACACATATTGATACTTAATGGACTTCATATTTTTTTCTATAACAAGAAAATCAATTAGTCTAAAAACTCAAAATTTTTTTCGTAACAAAAAATATCAATTTGTCTAAATATCAATTGTAAATAGAAAAAATCAATTGGTGATACTTGGTGTTGTTGGTTCTGTTAGGATATTTATGTAAGTTTTAAACTTATGAAGTAAAGCAATGCATATAGATTCTTAAGCAAAACAAAATTTAATCAATGGCTCATTCACATAGTACACAGAGATTTATACCGGAAACCCTCAACCAGGAAAACCTTTATTATATTCATTATATCGAATTTCACCATTCACTATACAATATATACAATGTTTTTAGGTATTCCGTAGATGCCAAAACCCTAATCCCTAAAACCGAGATAATTTTTAGTAAACCGTTAAAAATAGCAAAAACCGCCCAAAAAAAAAAATCGGGGCCCTGCCCCGAACGCTGTACGTAACCAGGGGGGGGCATACCTGCCCCCCCTAGGACCCCTCTAGGAAAGCACCCGATGCACACGACACAAAAAAATAACTACTACGAGGGATCGTCAGATGCAGTTGTCATATCTGATGCGCCCACACACACACATGCAAAGAATATAACACATACCCAACATTCTCCCACTTGTTGTTTTCTTTGCATCCAGGGATCCAGGGGATTATATAGTCAACAATACATGGCAACAATGCCCATTGTTACTCTACACCAGGATAAATTTTCTATGCTCATAGACTTTGTCAATGAATCTGCAACATTCTTCAAAGTGTCAACCTTTTCCAGCAACACCTTCTTTTCCTCAACCATGTCTCTCACAAAGTGATACTGAACATCAATATGCTTTGTCTTCGAATGATAAGCCAGGTTCTTTGCCAGGAATATTGCACTCTAACTGTCACAATATAATCTCACTGCTTATTGTACCAACCTAATACCTGAACACAATCTTTGTAACCATACTGCTTCCTTGCTTGCATGAGTGGCTGCCGTGTATTCAACTTCTGTAGTTGAGAGTGCCACTACAGCCTGTCTTTTGCTCATCCAACTGATTGCTCCTCCAAATAGGTTAAACACATACCCACTTGTAGATCTTATGCGATCCAGATCTCCAGCCCAGTCTGCATCAACAAAGCCATGTATGTCCACCACTCTGTCCAAACCTAGTCTTCCTTGGTAGAACAATCCATAACTAGTAGTGCCACACAGATACCTGAAGACCCTCTTTACTGCTGTCCAATGCTCCTTCCCTGGTTTTGACATATACCTACTCAAAACTCCCACTGCATGTGCAATGTCTGGTCTAGTACAGACCATTGCATACATCAAACTGCCAACTGCACTGGCATACAGAACATGGGACATGTCCTCTTCTTCTTCTGGTGTCTTGGGACACTGATCTGCAGATAAATTTACACCTATAGGAATAGTAATCTTGATCGGTTTACTTCCATGCATATTAAACCTCTGCAATATTGTCTCAACATATTTTCTCTAATTCAACCAGAGTTTCATGTTTGCACGATCTCTTTTAATCTCCATTCCTAGAATGAAGTTAGCAACACCAAGATCCTTCATGTCAAATTTGGAGGATAGTTGTGATTTCACTTCCTTGATAACATCCATGTTATTTCCTACCAACAACATGTCATCAACATACAACACTACATAAATGAAGTGATTACCAACCTTCTTGGAATATACACAGTGATCAGACATGCTTCTTACAAATCCCAATCCAAAGATGTATGTGTCAAACTTTTGGTACTACATCCTAGGTGATTGCTTCAGACCATATAGTGAGTTCTTTATCTTACAGACCAACTCTTTCTTTCCCTTCACTACAAATCCTTTTGGCTGCTTCATGTAGATTTCTTCTTCCAGATCTCCATGTAGGAATGTTGTCTTCACATCCATCTATTCCACTTCAATATCAAAAGAAGCAACAATAGATAAAAGAAATCTAATAGAAGTTAACTTAGCAACAGGAGAAAAAATATCACCAAAGTCAATTCCCTCTACTTGAAAATAACCTTTTCCTACTAACCGATCTTTGTATTTCTCCACTTTACCTTGTGCATTAAACTTCTTCTTGAACAACCATTTTCTACCAGTCGATTTTCTTCCAGCTGGCAACTCAACTATATCCCATGCCTCATTCTTATCCAAGGAATCCATTTCTTCAACCATGGCCTTCTTCTAGAGTTTACTATCCTCTGAATTCATTGCTTCCCTGACAGTTCTGGGATCATCATCATTAATAGATAAAGAAAAATTGGAATGGAAATCAGGTGGACTATACCTTTCTGGTTTCCTTTTATCTCTCACTGATCTCCTCAATACTGGGGTATGGGGGTCTTCTTCTTCTTCTTCTTTTGCTTCCTCTTCTTCAGATGATTTAGATTTTGCATCATCCAAGTCAAACTATATTTTCTCAGGTTCGTCTTGCGTTGGTAGGAATTCCTATTTGGAAACATATTTTACCTCTCTGAAAACAACATCTCGACTGTAAACAATCTTCTTGGTTTCTGGGTTCCAAATCTTATAACCTTTCACACCATCTTTATAACCAATAAAGATACACTTTTCAACCTTTTTATCCAGCTTACTCCTATTTTCCTTTGGAACATGTACATAAGAATCACAACCAAACACTCTAAGATGTTGAAGAGAGGGTTTCTTTGCAGACCATACCTCGTGTGGAATTTTATCATCCAACACTGATGAAGGTGATCAATTGACCAGGTAACATGCTATACTCACTTCCCCTGCCCAGAATTCTTGTCCTGGCTCGACACCGCTGAGCGTGCTCCTTGTTTTTTCCATCAGTGTCCTGTTCATCCTTTCTGCAACTCCATTCCGCTGAGAAGTGTATGGAGTAGTCTTCTGCCTTGCTATACCACAATTATTACAGAATTCTTTGAATTCATTTTCGTAGAATTCTCCACCATTATCTATTCTCAATACCTTTATTTTCTTCTCTATCTGATTTTCTACCAGAGCCTTAAACTCTTTAAATTTATCAAATACCTTAGATTTCTTTCTAAGAAAATAAATCCACGTGTTCCTTGAAAAATCATCTATGAATGAAACATAATACACATATTTACCTAGGGATGGAACAGGAATAGGTCCAAACACATCACTATGTATCATCTAAGATCCCCTTTAATCTTGTAGCACCAGATGGGAATCCTACTCAATTATGTTTACCATATATGAAATGTTCACAGAAATCAAAATCCAGAGTGCAATTAGACATACCTTCAACCATGCCTTTATCGTGTAGTGTTTGAAGGCCCTTTTCTCCAATATGCCCCAGTCTTTGATGCCACAACATGGTCTTCTTTTCAAGGACGATATTGGTCTTGTCTTCTTTATTTGTATGCTCAAGGAAAACAAAACTGTTACACCCATTAGTATAAGTGATTCACAACAACTTGTATAGATTTCCACATTGAACTCCCCTCATCAACACCATTGCCCCTCGTACCATCTTGCAAGTATTCTTTCCAAATACAATATCCACTCCTGCATCATCCAACTTGCTTATAGATATTAGGCTCCTGGCAAGTTTTGGAATGTGCAGAACCCCAGGGAGTGTTCTAATCCTTCCATCTTTTAACAACAACTTAACACTTCCACGTCCCAAGATTTTTTCTGTCGAGTCATCTCCTAGGAATACATCACCACCATCATATTCATATTCAGAGAACCACTCCCTGTGAGGATTCATATGGTATGATGAACCTGAGTCGATCAACCATACATTGCGGTCTGCATGTGTACTTGTAGAGGCTAAGTAAACATCGCCTCCTTCTTCAGTGGAGGTTTTCTCCTCTGTGGAAGAGGTACTATTAGATCCCTTTGGTTTTTCAACCTTCTTAGACTTGCAATCTTTATTATAATGCCCTGTTTTACCACACTTCCAACATTTCCTCAAAGATTTTCCTGGAGACTTAGATCTACCTGTAGATTTAGATCTCCACCTCGAAAGCTTACCGAGGTTCCTGTCTTGGGTACGCCCTCTTACAAATAAATCATCTGTGTTGTGTCCATCCATGCTTTTTTGACTCATCTCTTCAGATAAAAAGGATGCAACTACATACTCATACTTCAATGTAGATTGAGTGGTACTACATATTGCTACAACCAGATTATCCCGAGAGTCTGGAAAAGAACATAACAAAGTAATACACTTATCTTCTTCTGCAATCGTAATATTAACAGAGCCAATTTGACTTACTAGAGTATTAAAGGCATTTAGATGTTTTGTCACAGAATCTCCATCTTCCATCCTAAGATGATACAACTTCTTTCGAAGAAACAACTTGTTTACCAGGGACTTTGATTGATACAAATTTCCCAACTTATCCCATAGTTCCTTGGTTGTAGATTCTCCTGAGACATTCAACAACACCGAATATTCTAGGCATAGTCGAATAATACTCCTTTCTCTTCTGTCCAACTTCTCCCAATCTTCCTTCGACATACCAGTAGCTGGTGTACTAGTAGTTTGTGTACTAGTAGGTTGTGTACTAGTAGCTTGTGTGCTATTAGACGGTGTACCCGTAGGCTGTGTACTAGGATCCACAATGATCCATTGTTCTTTGTCTACAAGAAGGTCCTCCATCTTGAGATTCCATAGATCAATTTTTTTACCGTTGAACTTATCTATCTCGATTCTATATGAGCTCACCATTCTTCTTTCTATACTCGAATCTCCACTGCAAAATCTCCCACTAAACCCAGGTTTATCACAGACCCAAGACAACCTTGATCTATCAAGACTGAGCCAAACCCTCAACAACAAAGGTGTTCCTCTGAAGCCAAAAACGAGATTTGATACCACATGTAATTTTTAAACCTATGAAGTAAAGCAATGCATATAGATTATTAAGAAAAACAAAATTTAATCAATGGCGCATTCACATAGTACACAGAGATTTATACCGGAAACCCTCAACCGGGAAAACCTTTCTTACA
This sequence comes from Picea engelmannii, assembly GCA_009831015.1. Classification (NCBI taxonomy): domain Eukaryota; kingdom Viridiplantae; phylum Streptophyta; class Pinopsida; order Pinales; family Pinaceae; genus Picea; species Picea engelmannii. The sequence goes on from ML811310.1 coordinate 97,657, forward strand.
TTCATTATATCAAATTTCACCATTCACTATACAATATGTACAATGTTTTTAGGTATTCCGTAGATACCAAAACCCTAATCCCTAAAACCAAGATTTTTTTAGTAACCCACTAAAAATAGGAAAATCCGCTAAAAATAACAAAAACCGCCCAAAAATAAATAAAAATCGGGGGCACTGCCCCAAACCCCGTCGACCCCGGTGTTGAACGTTGTGTGTAACCAGGAGGGCATACCTTCCCCCCCTAGGAAAGCACCCGACGCACACGGCACAAACATAGCACTACTACGAGGGATCGTCAGACGCAGTTGTTATATTTGACACGCCCACACACACACATGCAAAGAATATAACACATACCCAACAATTTAGACACTTAGGAGTTAGTTAAGATCTAGTTTTCCTAATGTGTCATTAGGTAAAAGTGTGTTTCTTTAGTATGCATTTGTAGTTAAGAAATCTGACGGTCACGATATGTTCCCGATATAGAGTGATCCGACAGTTCATATTCTTCTCGATCTTAACGACCATTAATACATGGATTAACACATGATTGGTCCATGATATATATTTAAAGATCATGGAGGATCATTTGATGATGATCGATTGTGAGAAACTCTCTTGTAAAATATCTTTGTAATCTTTTTCTTTTGCATTAATAATCTACTCCAATTGGCCGCGTTGGCTGGGGTCGTGGATGTTTCCATGTAGGGGTTTTACCACGTCAAAAAATTGGTGTGTTTACCTTTGATTTGGTTGTGTGAGTGGTTACTAAAGGTGTTCATCCTTTGTTGGAATACCTGTGTTGTCAAACATGGTATCAGAGCTTGTTTGATGACCCGCTCCTGTTGTAGATTGAGATCGTGAAGCCGAGTTGCCTCATCTCCATTTTCTACCATTTTCGTACATTTATGGTTTAAGAGGATTGTTCTATTATGTCTGAAGTTCTCTTTTCATTCAGAAACATTTTTTGTTTCAATCGAAAAGGTTTCCATTTTCCCAAGATACAACCATTTCAGATGGATCCGGAGGTATAGAGCCTGAATACGCCCTTTTTAAATTTTTGCTGAGTATTATTTCGGTTTAATATTGTTTGTTTTCGGGTTTCTACTCTTTTAGATATGTGTATTCTCTTTTCCCCGCGCCCTGTGCGATCTCGAAAAATCAGAAAAAGATAGGAAAAGGTGCATTTTTCGGGTAAACTAATCGAGATCTAACCCTTGTTGTCATCGAGAAGCGAAATTTTTTTCTTGTGTGAAAATAGTTCTTTTATGAGCACGCTCTCCAAGGCCGTCTTCCACAACAACAACAACACCCCCAATCCTCTTGCTAAACAATAAAATATGTTTTTCTAGCCCACTTGGTTAAAATTTTCTTTATTCAGTAATAGGTCTTGAGTTCAAGTCTCTCTTTTTGTTACTTTTTTTGAAAAAGTTCATGCTCCATTGTAAAGTGTATTTAACTTCAAGTACAAAAATGAATCACTATAAATATCTTTAATATTTTATTTTAGATTTATTTATTTTTCATGCAACTTTCTTTTATAAAGTAACTTCATTGTAAAAGTGATCCCCACTTCTTTTTATAAAAGTGGGTCACTTCATAAACCAACTTACACCAACATGTGGTCCTTTGGTTACAATTTATGCCTTTTTTAAAAGGGCATCACTTTCACATGCGAAGTCTGTTTTCAATGTCGTTTTTTTTTTAAACCGCCTAATTTTTAGAGATCTTTCCATCCAGATCATCAATTTTAGTTTTTAAATACATATTATCTAGATATTTAATATGGATTCTTACAGTAATCTTTTTCTTACCAACACCAACTACTTCCAATGTAAATCTCATATGGAGAATTTATTATGAAATAAAGGCTTGTACCAGATTACTTTGGGAAAGGAAAAAGAACCCACTGATGTTGATAAGAAAGTCAAATGGGATAATAGGAGTGACAAAGCATGTGGACTGATCAACATTCCCATCTCTCCTGATTTAAGGTTCCACCTTAAATAAATTGATGACCTCGATGAAGTTTGGGAAAAGCTTGAATATGTGTTTGGTAAACAAAATATTATTTGAGCACATAAGTTAGAAAATCAAATACTGACTTTAAGTCCAAAATATTTTTCTTGCATTGAAGATTATCTATCTAATTTTAAAACACACAGAATTTTATGTGAATAATGTGAGATGAAGATGGAGGAAGAGCGTTGCATCTATATTATTCTTTCTACACAAGGTAGTGCATATTCTGTGTTTGTATCTACCTTTTATGCCATGATAGAGGCTCTAGGGAAAGCTTATCAAAAACCCATTTTTGAGTCCTTTTGTGATGCTTTGATTAGAGAGAAAGATAAGTTTGTACAACTTGGAGTGATCAGCACTGTAGGTACCTCCAACAAATTCTTAGTCACCCAACTTAAAGATAAACCCAAGAATCCAAAGAAGCAACATCCTTGCCATAACAACAAGCAACATAAGGGTCCCAAACCCACTCAAACAACTTCAGCTCCCAATGGTGACAAATGAGCAAAAATCTAAAAATAAGAAGACTAACAAACATTGCAACTTTTGTGATAAAGATGGTCATGATGAGTCCAAATGTTACAAGAATATGGAAGCTTTAGAAGCAGTGATGAAGAAGCAAAACATCAATATTGATTCTACTTATTCTTCTTCTTCTCATGGACATGCACTTCCTGATTATGTTTTCTCCTTCAATGCAACTTCTACTTCTTCTTTTGATGAGTGGCTTATTGATTCTGGAGCATCTTATCATACGACTAAGGATAAAGACATATTTTCTTCTCTAAATGAATGCAACACCATGAAAATATTTGTTGGTTATGATAGATCTCTTAGTGTTGTAGGATCTGGAACAGTTCAAGTCGATAATGGTCATTTCAATGATGTATTATGTGTTCCAAGTCTTTCTTGTAACCTTCTATCGATATATCATATCATTCATTTAGGTGAAGGTAAAAACATAGAGTTTTCACCTCAACAAGTTGTAATCAAGGATCTAAAAGATCCTAACCATGTTCTTGCAACTAGAATTGTTGATGATATTACTAGGTTGTACAAGTTTGACAACTTTGGGTCATCATATTTTCCATCAGTTTTTGTTTCTCATAGCGTTGACTTGAGAAAACTTGGGCATGAGCGGTTTGGTGATCTAAACTATCGCTCATTGCAACAACTATGTAATCAACATATGGTGACTGGTTGTTGGCCCTTGACTAGGTTTTGTGGAAATGCTGGTCATGTTTGACCAATTTTGGGACTTCAACAGGCTGGTTGAAGATAGAGTGCCAGGCGAAGCGGAGATCGTGGGTTCTCGCCCCCTTTTGTGGGATTTTTGGGTTTAGGTTTTATGTAACGGGTATGGGAGGCCATCCCATGGGTCTTACCCATGCTTAGGCCCCTTTTTAATTTATAAATAGATATCCAACCAATGTAAGAAAGGGACTAGATATAAGAGCTATGCGGTGCTAAGTGTTGTATTGTGCTAAGTGCAAGTGATATAAGCGGTTGGATATATGTGATTGAGTTAGCTCTGTGCATTTTGTATATTTAGAACTTACAGTGCTAAGTGCAAGTGATTGTAAGAAAGGCTCTGTGTTGTGCCAAGCTCGGGGAAGGAGGATCTGGTGAGGTGCACGCAGATCTCCTGTCCTATGCGGAGTTGGCTTTGAGGCTTTGTGCATGTAAGGAGATTGACAGGATATAATAAAGAAGACGAAGAGTTGGTGGGCATAACCCCACGTTGGGGGTGAACCACATATATCCTGTGTTATGGTTGCTTTGTGTGATTGATGTTATTTATTCTTAGTGATGTCATCTTTATGTATGTTAGATGCATCTGATATAGTAGCTTAGTGTTTAGTAATGTGAATGAATGCTAGATCTACTTTATTTGTATGTGCTAAGTGCTTGGGTGTGTTAGATCTTGTTGAATACTGCACTGTTATGTAATTAGGGTTTTACCTGCGATGTGAATAAGGGTTAAATGCTAATGAATGTTAAATGCTAAGTGATCTGTTAAGTATTGTAATCATGGATCTGTGTTCCATCTAGGTTTCAGACACTTGAGTCTTGCAACCCCCCCTGCCTCTACCTCGGGTGAGACTTCATCTGCTTCGCAGGTGTTGCTGAAAGGGCCAGTATTTAGGGTTTTTTTGGTGCACTATTGAAGCATTGAACCCTGGGTCTGCCTCTATGACAACAAATGGTTCTGTTGTCGGGACTGAAACTGTGATTGCTGGGAACTGAAGAAAAGAGAAAGCTTTGTGTGTAGATCTGTTGCTATAGTGCGCAATAATCTACTTGGCTTGTGAAGCTCTGTGCTAAGAAAAGAAGTCTGATCTGAAGAAAAGAGGTAATATCTTAAAGCTTTGTGCTCTGATAAAATTAATATAAGTGGAATTTTTTGTTTCGAAAGAATGGATCTAGGTATGTTTGATATATTTGGTCCTAGTCTGAAAACTAGGGCACAACTTGAAGAAATAATATATGATATGAATAGATCTGATAGAAATAGTGAAAGATATGTTATTCCTATGCATAGAAAGAATTGTTGGACTAACAAGTGGATGCAGTATCCTAGAAAGATTTTTTTGCAGGTCCATCACTGTGATCCCAGTGCGCAGTACAAGAAAGGTTGGGGATCATTTAAGAGAAAGAGATGATTGACTCTTTGTTATAGTTGCAGAAGACCAGAACATCTTTCTAAGGAATGCCCTGGTAGAGGTCCTATTTTTCTTTGTTGTAAAGCTACTAGACATGAAGTTTTGGATTTCCCTAGAATGATTGCTAAAGTTGAGAAGATGAACATGAGACAAGAAAACCCCAAGGAAGGTCAAGAGACTAAGGATATGCTAAAGAACCAGAAAGAATCAGAGGCTATATTATTGTAGATGAAAGAAACACTGAGTGATCACAGAGACATCAGTTTATCATAGATCTTAAATGAGAAAGAGTGCATAGAAACAAGAATAGGAGACTTCGGCATAGACTGTGTATTGGATGCAGAAATACATGTGAACATTATGACATAAAGTACTTGGGAAATCTTAGGAAATCCTACTATGGTTCCTTCACTGGGAGGAATAGGATTTTTTAAAGGAAAGATAATAACCCTATGGGGAAGACTTGCCCATGTACCTATGATTTCTCATGGAGAATCGACAGAAGAATAATTTGAGGTCATTAAGTTTGTTGAGAACAACGCCCCTTTGATCTTTTGCTAGGAAAGACCTGGGTTGAGAAAGATCATATCCGAAGGAAAGAAGAAGAGGAAGCTCTAGAACAAAAAAATCAAGAATTAAGGGATTTCATGGCTAGGAGAATAGTGCGCTTACTAGAAGAATAGGAGGACAAGTCGAAGCAACTGAGGACCAGATACTTAGTTGTTGAAGTTGAAAGAACGCAAGAAGACTTAGAGAACTTATCCATACAGGAGAGTAGAGCATATACTCTAGAAACAGTAAGAGAAGAAGTATTACCCTCAAACCCTGTGAAAGACCCTCAGCTGTGTGAAGTTAATATGCCAAGAGGAGATAAGAACAACAATGGAAAGAGGAATGCATAGACACAGATCACATGAAAGAAAGCTAGAAATCTCAGTAAGAAGAAAGCAAAGTTAGAAAAATTGCAAGAGGTTCAAGAGAGGACTTCACAAAAGGAAGGCTTATAGAACTTGAACCTCGTTAGATTAACAGAACAACATAGATTGGCACTTCGCCACGACAGAGTGATATGACCGTTGGAGGCATCCCGACCGTTAGAACGACGCTCCAGAAAGGATAGAAACGCAGTTATTGTCGGAACGTTCGCCATTGGACCGTTGGGACCACACCATAAGGGATGGAATTGCATTGATTGAGGCGTTCCTACACATTGGAAGAATCTGTTATGATGTTATCTATTTAACCCATCGAATGTCTTACCATGGCCACTTTTTCCAATTGTGATTATTCAAGCCCACAAAGAACTAGTTTCTTTTGCGCAGTTCTTATTGAGACCTCGCCATCCATTCTGCTACCTTGATTATTTGCTCACCGACCTGAGATATCAGATCTTGAGCATGTATGTCAGGTGAATTTAGCGTAGTAGAGAAATCCGTCGAAGAGATTCTCATAGACCTCATGGTTAAGAAGGTCATGTTCGTAGAAGCACAAGCTTTGTCGACAAGAGGAGTGGAAGCATCCCCATCGACTACACGTCGATCTGGTCCCTCCTGAACTATGACAGAGAAATGAACCAAGCATCGTGATGAATTGGCGAATGTGAAGCTCATCCCATCAATCCTGCCTGACTACATCCCGCCTCTGGCTGGTGCGGTGAGTCGTGACAGCGTCCTGAGGGACTTCGACTACACAGTGATCACCACGTACCTCCCGAAGGGGATAAGCGCAGTAGGACTACAGTTGGAGAGGATTCTCCACTTAAGATCAATGACTTCAACTTGGGAGATCGCAAAAACTATGAAGTGCTCACACCACACAAGTATTTGACCAAGACAATGGGGAAGAAGTCGAAGATAATCCCCCAGCCGTGGACCATGGATATTGCAAGATTGACCATCCTCAATGTAATGAAGTTACCACACTTTGACAGACACCAAGAGGTTAATGTGTGCGTTAAAATCCTATTTCCGTGCTTCCATGGCAGTTACCTATGGTTGGATAGGCGCATCATAGTAGATCCGATGCTAATCCACCAGATCACCGGATTGAGCATGCAAGGACCATACCCACAAGAATTTTACCCAGGGAAGGCTGCAGATCGTGCCATGGCACAAACAATAAAAGACACCTATGGCGATGTGGATAAGGGAAAGCAGGTTATAAGGTAGCCTCCATCCATAATGGTGCAGTGTGCCTAGCTTTCCAGTTGATCACTAGTAAGCTCGTCAGGAAGAATAGGCCAACGCAAGTCACGAGGTTTGTCGTCGACCTCACAGGAAAATGCGTTGAAGGACTGCAAATGAACTAGGCGAGATACCTCGTCAAACAGTTAGAGAAAGACTGTTGCAAATATCAGGATCAGGGCTATGAGTTTCATTTTAGTTGGTTGTTGATTCTCATTGCCTTCATTGCTTGGGAGATGCCGAAAGGAGCGACCTTCTCTGAAATTGAGCCGTTCGAACCACTAGTTGCGAAGTTCACCACGCTATGGTATTCGAGCGACATGGCGAAGCAATGGAAGTCAAATGAGGTGTTCTAAACCTATTATTTGCAGCTGAAGAGGGCCATTGAATCCTTCCCTCGCATGACGTCGAACACACTTCATAGGTTCAGGGAAATCGCGAAGTTCTGCGCAGACAATCACTTCATCCATATCAGTACGCACGGAGATGAACACAAAGAAGAGCTCTAGTCCTATTATAAAATCACTGAGGAATATATGGAGGAAATAACAAAGGAATGGCCTACAGAATTCCTCATACTAGTCGAACAGATAGAACTGTCCGACCCCGAACTCATCAGAAGTCTTGTAGTCACTCGCGAAGAATATGATGCACCTAACAGCAGCAGAAAGAAAAAGAAGGAAGAGGTACAAGAATTGAGCAGCACATCAAAGGAAACTACACCAGATTCATCTGAAGGGGGAGGAGGTGACGAAGTAGACAATGAAGAGGATGAAGGGGAAAATACAAGCAGAAGAAGGCAAAGTAACACCACCTAAAGATCCCCTGACAGAGACAGAAACATCCAAGAAAAGAAAGGGTTCCCTGACAAAACCTTCATCGTGGAAGAATTCAAAAGCCAATAAACCTCCATTCCACACTATGCTCACGGTGGATGACATTGACCTTATCATTTCCGCTTTATCAGATACCTTAGAGGACATCTTGCAGTGAAGCGAGGCCAAACAGGAGACAATGTTTGACAGGATCGAGGCAGAGATCAAAGGGGTACAATAGACTCTTTATTCGAGCCGTGCAGTGCCTACTACGCTGTTGTCAGTAGGGGACATAGAAGTAGGAAATGAGCTTGGCCAGCTACGTAGACTAGTAGACTCAACAGAGGCTCACCTTCGTCGTGTACAGGAGGAAAAAGAACAAGCCAGAGAGGCCCTGAAGCAAGAAAAGGAGGAATCCATAGAGCAATGTCAGGTTGCGCAACAAGAAAAATATGACCTCCAGGTGAGGTTTGCAGAGGATAGAGCGCAAATCCATAAGGAGAAAAAATAGTTGCTCGTGGAGCAGATGGGAGTTAAAGAAGTAGTCACCAGATCACTTCGCTTGTTGATGGGACTAACACAGATGGAAGAAGAAACCACTGAGATCTAGGTGGGGAAGCTCGCTAAATCCATTCAATAGCTCCAAGCATGAATAACAGAACTGGAACTACAAGTCGTGCCAAGCACTCCGTAGGAAGTGAGAGATCAGAGAGAAGAAACTGTCCGAAGCGCAGTTGAGAGAATCAAGGAATTGGCCTTGGAATGCAAGCAACTCAACAGTCAAAATGCACAGACCTATGAGTGCCTTACAAAGGACCCTGAACTAAGGACATTGGAGTCACAACTTTAGGAGGCAAAGAAACATGCAAAAATAGTGCAAGCATAGTTGAAGCTACTATCACTGGTTGAGAGGATGAAAAGGTCCCAGGAACAACGCATCGTTCAACAACAAGTCCATTCCATCCAGAGTAAAGTCATGGAAGTGACCCAGAGTCTCCAGTCAGTGCAGGATGAAGCTTGCACACTTTTTGAGCATATTGAAGAACAAGGTGCATAGCTAGAACAAGTAGTCACCACGGTAGAATAGCGCTTGGAAGGACCGTTGACTGAGAAAGTTATTCAAGATTTCATCGAGTAGGAGGCTCTAGTAAAGCAGAAGGTCGAGGCAGATCGATCTAAGCTCGAGGCCTTCAAGGCAGATTTATCCAGATCAGAGTGACTCGAGACGAGTCACAGGTGAGTGTTGGGGGCCTCTTGGCCTTTGACCAGGTTTTGTGGAAATGATGGTCATGTTTGATCAATTTTGGGACTTCGACAGGCTGGTCAAAGACAGAGCGCCAGGCGAAGAGGAGATAGCGGGATCTCTCCCCCTTTTGTGAGATTTTTGGGTTTAGGGTTTATGTAACAGGTATGGGATGTCGGCCCATGGGTCTTACCCATGCTTAGGCCCCTTTTGTAATGTATAAATAGATATTTAGTTGATGTAAGAAAGGGAATAGATCTAAGAGGTATGCGGTGCTAAGTGTTTTATTGTGCTAAGTGCAAGTGATATAAGTAGTTGGATCTATTTGATTGAGTTATCTCTATGCATATTGTATATTGAGAACTTCAGGGCTAAGTTAAAGTGATTGTAAGAAAGGCTCTGTGTTGTGCTAAGCTCGGGGAAGGAGGATCTAGCGAGGTGTGCGCAGATCTCCTGTCCTATGCGGAGTTGGATTTGAGGCTCTGTGCATGTAAGGAGATTGACATAAGATCATAAACAAGACAAAGAGTTGGTGGACGTAGCCCCACGTTGGGGGTGAACCACATATATCCTATGTTATGGTTGCTTTGTGTGATTGATGTGATTTATGCTTAGTGATGTCATATTTATGTATGTTAGATGCATTTGATATAGTATCTTAGTGTTTAGTAATGTGGATGAATGCTAGATCTTCTCTATTTCTATGTGCTAAGTGCTTGGATGTGTTAGATCTTGTTGAATACTATGTTGTTCTGTAATTAGGGTTTTAGTTGTGATGTGAATAAGGGTTAAATGCTAATGAATGTTAACTGCTAAGTGCTCTGTTAGGTATTGTAATCATAGAACTGTGTCCCAGCTAGGTTGCAGACACTTGAGTACTGCAACCCCCCTGCCTCTACCCCGGGTGAGACTTCATCTACTTCGCAGGTGTTTCCGAAAGGGCTGGTAGTTAGGGTTTTGTTGGTGCGTTGTTGAAGCAATGAACCCTGGGTCTGCCCCTGTGCCAACACTGGTATTCCTCTTGTTTCATGCAAAGATGGTGTTTGTGCTGGTTGTGTTCTCAACAAACATCATCAAGAGAGTTTTTACAAACGTGCCTCTTTGCATGCCTCGGGCCCTTTGCAACTTGTTCATAGTGATTTGTGTGGTCAACTTTGTTCTCCTTATTCTTATGGGTGCACGTATTTCTTAACTTTCATTGATGACTTTTCCAGACGTACTTGGGTTTACTTCTTAAAACTTAAGAGTGTAGTTTTTGACAAGTTTTTGGGCCTACAAGGCCCTTGTAGAAAAGCAATCTGGACATCAAATTCAAAGGTTAAGAAAAGATAATGGAGGTGAATATGTGAACAATAATTTTACAAGTTACTGCACTACACAAGACATCCAAATGCAACACATTGATCCATATACACCACAACAAAATGGTGTTGCTGAGAGAAATAAAAGAAATGGCTATTTGTATGATCTGATCTAAGGGATTAAGTCTAAAGTGTTGGGCGGAAGGCATCAACTATGAAAATTACATTGTAAATCGCACTCCCATAAAGGCTCTTAAAAATATACATTGGAAGAACATTGGACTAAAATTAAACCAAATGTAATTCACTTCTGTGTATTTGGCAGTATAGCATGGGCTCACATTTCTGATGAGAAAAGGAAAGCATTGCAGCCTAAAAGTGAGAAGTGTATATTTGTTGGTTATTATGAAGATGTCAAAGGCTATAGACTTCTTCAACCACATTGTAATGAAATTATTATTAGAAGAGATGTTAAATTTGATGAAAATATATTGGCCTGCGAGCCTAATTTGATGATTGTGCCTTCTTCAGCCTGCGATCCATCTTCGGTGTTTGTGCCTTCTTCTATCCCTATTTTGGTTTCTTCTTCAGATGATGATAGTGGGGATGAAAATACAACTCCTCCTGCTCACCTTACTCCAAATGAGTCCTTTTAACCTGAAACAACACCAACTCCACTGCTTCCTAGATGGGTTCACTCAACACGAGAAGCAGTTGTTGATATTGTCAGTGATCCTTCAAATTAGTGTCAGACACGTTCATAGTTCCAACGATCCTCTTCTCTTCCGGCTTAAGTTTCAGAGACTCATGATCCAGAGACATTTGTAGAAGCTTCAGGTCATCTAGATTGGGATACAACAATGAATGAGGAGTATCGTTCTTTAATCGAAAAAGGTACTTGGGATATTGTACCTCTTCTAAAAGGAAGAAAACTTGTTAGATGTAAATAGGTCTACAGAACTAAGTATGCATCAGAGTGAAGTGTTGAAAGACACAAGGCTTAGTTAGTTGCCAAAGGATTTTCCCAAGTTGAAGGAATTGACTATAATGAAACCTTTGCCACTGTAGCCAAAATCAATTCCATCCGCCTTGTTCTTTCCCTTGCTGCCTCACATAATTGGGAGGTCCATCAGATGGATGTTAAATTCACCTTCTTGCATGGAGATTTTCAAGAAGAAATCTACATGGAACAACCTTATAGCTATGTCCAAAATGACTCTAGCCTTGTTTGTCCCCTTAATAAATCTCTTTATGGTCTTAAGTAAGCCCCCTGAGCTTGGTATGCCAAAATGGATAACTTTGTTATTGAAAATGGATTCTCTAGATGCCATTTTGATCCTAATGTATATACCAAGAAAGTAGGAAGCCATCTTATAATCCTTGTCCTTTATGTTGATGATCTTATCCTTAATGGTAGTGACTCAAAACTTTTAAACCATGTGAAAACCAACCTTAAGAAGAAATTTGAAATGACAGACTTTTTGCACTATTTCCTTGGCCTCCAAATTTTGCAAACCAATGAAGGAATTTTTCTTTCCCAGTCTAAGTATACTTGTGACCTTCTTTGTCGCTTTCACATGGAATATTGTAAACCAACCCCTACTCCCTCCCTTACAGTCTGGAGTCAAGCTTGTTGCCACCTGTACTTCTCCCGAAGTTGATGCCACCTTGTACCGTCAGTTAGTTGGTAGCCTCTTATACTTGACTCATACCCATCCTAATCTTTTATTTGATGTTGGTTTTGTTTCCCGGTATATGTAAACACCCCATGAAATCCAATGGAAAGAAGCTAAACAGATACTTCTCTATGTCCATGGTACATTTCATTTCAGGATACATTACAGTTCAGGGGGGACTCCTTTATTGATTGTGTTAGCACTGGCAGTCACCCTCCGATTGCAGAGAAGGTAAGCCCAGTACCCATCAGATTTTAGGTGGATGTTGGTTTTATATGGATGGAGGTCCATGGAAAAAACTCAAAATAATGAATGATGTTCAACACAGAACTGGACAAGAAATGCATAGGGAAGTGAGGGCCACATTAACTTCAGTCAATAAATTGAGTTAAAGAGAGAGAAGAGGGAAGACGTAGTGAGGGAGGTGAACGAGACTGCTATGGGCATCAATCCTTCTAGCAGCTCTGAGAAGAAAAAACCAAACTCAAGAGCATTCTTGAGCTCGATTTCAGACACTGGAATATGTCCAAACAACACAGTTACAACCACAAAATGATCAAACCTCCATCATCCTGGAAATGAAACAACTCGACTAGATCTTCCATTCCCGAGCCATCCAGTGTGAGAGGGAACATAAACACCGAGAATTGATCAAAACTGACCATGATACTGCTATAATCAAACCTCCATTAGAACAGTGTAGCGATCCTCGACTGGACCATCCATGCTCGAGTGTTTTAAACAACTTTTACAGACAAAATGAAAAGAAACAAGAAGCTGACTTCTATTAACATGAAAGTCTCAAATCAATTACATAACCAGAGAACAACTCTGGCATCACAAAGATTACAAAATTGGGATCTCTGATCAACCAAATGACACCCCTAAATATGACTCAAAAATACATATATATACTCAAAATAATACGCCAACAACAACAGAGGCGTTCTCGAGTTTCTCATCCAATGCTAGACGTTTGTGTCTCCTCGGTCATACTGCACATGTAGTTTTTTTGTCAGACGCAAGCTCAGACTACCTAGGCTGACAAAATTCCTTCGCGGTCAGACTTTCTGACTTTCCATTCATGGGGGAGACGATGTTTCAACCACCTCCTCGCTTTCACAACTGCTTCATCGGGATCAGAATGAGGCTGAGTCGACTTGGCACCTGGAAAATATGGCATCCTCTTCTTTTCCACCTGCGCTTGGCTGGATGCTTGCAGGGAATATTGGCAGGTGGACGTGGATGGTGATGAAGGGGATCTGGCGAAGCCATCAAATCAACCTCCCCGATTTTGGATAAAGCCGAAAAGTGGGTTTTTTTTTTTAGCCCCTCTTCTCGCATTTTTCCACCTAAGGGCCAATCCTAAAGGGGAAAACACCCCCCATACAAATATATGTGCTAACATTAGGCTCCATGGGGGATAGAGTCCTCCCCGTGAGGCTCTAAGATCTTTAGTAGTTCCAGTCGCCTTCTGTTGGGCTATGGACTCAAGTTCAACAAACGTCCTGCTGAGGATTAAGGCCGATAAAAACTCTAAACGAAAGAAAATACATGGGCTCTAGAAGGAGCTTATTTATGTACGTTCCTAGACTAATGAATTTTTACACAATGTTAGGTGAAAGTGAACTTCTACCATAGCCATTCAAGTAACTTCCTAACTGGAAGACCATTTACTTTGTTAGTGATTAACAACAGATAATGAAACCATGACAACATAACAATTACATCCTTCATCTTTCCTCTAGATGGCAATGGTGGGATAAGACTTGGAGGCTTCAAATAATGGAGGAAAAGAAACTCCATATATTCCCTCACAGGCTCATAGAATGAGTTGCAAACTCCAGTAAATTTGCAGTAGAATGTCTGCTCCTCTCCACAACTGCTCACACATGATTGAATGTCTCTGGCAAGCACAGGTAAGTGAGAAGCGGTTGTAGGTTGGCTTCTCCCGGGTGATGGTTGCTTACTTACAGGATTTGGGTAGGATATAAACGATTCCTTTGGCTCTTCCTCTCCTTCTTCATGACTCTCCCAAGGATCATAGTCATAATCATCATAAACAAGACCCATGGAAAAGGTATGCTCCTGGTCTTCTGTAGGCCCAGGATGGATGATTTCCACACAATTTTTTTCCTCAGTGTATAAAGGAAAAGGATATATTGCATGCTCTTGGAAATCCTTCATATCCAGCTCGGAATTTGATTTATATCTATCATACACAGGTTGGATGCTCCCCGAGTCATCAAAATATGATGCAGGGATCTGTTGCTCTTCATATGAATAAACAACTATTTCTTCATTTAAATCTGAGACAACATGTGCATCAGGGGCAGAATATGCTACCTCTATGTCTATGCAATCCTCAACCTCACCATCATGAGTAGGGAGGCCAAGAACATTTTCTCCTAGGACTGGAAACCTCTCTACATCCCCTTCAAACAAGCAACAAGCACATTCTGCCTTCAACTTTTCTAATTCTATAGAAAGTGCTTTTACCTACTCCACCAACTCACCCAAAGAATCTCCTTCATCCTCAACCTTCATCCTCACAGCTTCCACCCTCACAGATTCCATAAGATACTGCCATATCTAGAACACAACCTTTATATTCCTCACAACAACTATAACAAATTAACTCAGAGGAATAATACCTTTGACAATGCTTATTGAAAGCTGCATGAAATTGTTCCAGGGAGGAGATGCTAGCAGGGGGCAATGAGTGATACCACTCATGAGCATCTCCTGTTAGTGAGAACATGAACATATTTAATAATACATCCTCCTGATGTATTTCCCACTGATGCATGAGTTCATGAAACTCACGGAGATGCTCGACAGAGCTGTCATCTTTACACTCTCTAAATATGGGGAAAAAATCAACGCACTCGTCTGGAGTAGGAACAACATTGGGAAAACCAGGAACAATAGAGAAATTAAAGGGATAAAACCTTCAAGCCAAGATCTTGTCCATTTCAAACCAGTGGAGTCGCCATCAGATTCTTTAATAGTGGACTCGCCAGGTGAATGATATGTTGTCTGAAAGTGTCTGGCCTTTGTTCACCATCAAAGGCTAGAGATGATCATTATCGTTCTCCTGGGGAGCTTTTCAATATGGGACAATAGCTGAAATATTCTTGAGGAAGCCTTCTTTCTTAATGATCCTCTCTGGGTCAGCTTCAGGTGCAGCGAGAGACAGCCACAACTTAAACAGTGGAGTTGGAACAATGGAGTCGCCATAGTGGAGTCACCAGGAGCAAATGCAATATTCAATGGTTCTGATATTTGATGCACCTTCAGAATCAGAAGCTCGTTGTCGTTCTACCCAAGGAAAAGTCTTCAATTCATTCCCCAACAATGACGCCAGAAATGTTAGCACTGGAAGTCACCCTCCGATTGTAGAGAAGACAATATCAATACCCATCAGAGTTTAGGTGGGTGTTGGTTTTATATGGATGAAGGTCAATGGACAAAACTCAAAATAATGAATGATGTTCAACACAGAACTGGACAAGAAATGCACAGGGAAGTGAGGGTCACATTAACTTCAGTCAGTAAATTGAGTTAAAGCGAGAGCAGAGGGAAGACTTAATGAGGGAGGTGAATGAGACTGCTATGGGCATCAGGCCTTCCAACAGCTCTGAGAAGAAAAACCCAAACTCAAGAGCATTCTTGAGCTCGAGTTCAGACATTGGAATATGTCCAAACAACACAGTTACAGCCACAAAATGATCAAACCTCCATCATCTTGCAAATGCAACAACTCGACTGGATCTTCCATGCCTGAGCCATCCAGTGTGAGAGGGAACAAAAACACTGGGAACTGAGAAAAAATGACCATGATACTCCTATAATCAAACCTCTATTAGAACATTATAATGATCCTCGACTGGATCATCCATGCCTGAGTGTTTTAAACAATGTTTATAGACAAAATAAAAAGAAACAGGAAGCTGAATTATATTAACATGAAAGTCTCAAATCGATTACATAACCAGAGAACAGCTCTGGCATCACAAGAATTACAAAATTGGGAGTTCTGATCAACCGAATGACCCCCCTAAATATGACACAAAACTACATATATATACTCAAAATAATACGCCAACAACAATAGAGGCATGCTTGAGTTTCTCATATAATGTCAGACGTCTGTGTCTCCTCGGTCAGATTGCACATGCAGTTTTACTGTCAGACGCAAGCTCAGATTGCCTGGGCTGACAAACATACTTTGTAGTCATACTTTCTGAATTTCCATTCATGGGGGAGATGATGTTTCAACCACCTCCCCGCTTTCACAACTGCTTCATAGAGATTAGAATAAGGCCGAGTCAACTTGGCACTTGGAAAATATGGCGGCCTCTTCTTTTACACCTACGCTTGGCTGAACGCTTGCAGGGAAGATTGGCAGGCGGATGTGGATGGTGCTGAAGTGGATCTGGCGAAGCCATCAAATCAACCTCCTCGACTTTGGATAAAGATGAAAAGTGGGTTTTTTTTTTTAGCCCCTCTTCTCGCATTTTTCCACCCAAGGGCCAATCCTAAAGGGGAAAACACCCCCCATACAAATATTTGTGCTAACAGGTTGGTTTCACTGATTTAGATTGGTTCGATAACCCTAATGATCAGAAGTATATTGTAGGTTATGTTTTCAGCCTTGGTTCAAGACCCGTCACTTGGGCATGTAAGAAACAACATGCTATTGCACTTTCTTCAACAGAAGTAGAATACCGAGTAGCGATAAATGCAAGTCAGGAAGCCTTGTGGCTTTGACATATCCTTTTATAGTTTGAATTCCAAAAACAACATCCGACCATCCTTTGGTGCGACAATCAGAGTGCCATCTAGCTCGCCAAATACCCAGTTCAACATCAACGCATCAAAATTGAACTACACATGCACTTCATCAGAAAGATCATTCACGATCAAGTTATTGAAGTGCTCTTTTTCCCTATATAAGATCAAGTTGCATACATTTTCACAAAGTTTTTTACAAAAGTGATTTTTTCCAAACTTCGATCTAAGTTAGGAGTTCAAGAAGTTGTCATCAAGGGGGGATAGGCTCTAATGCCTCCTTCCTTCTCCTATTGTGTCACTATTGTAAATGCTTAAATCCTATCCCAAGTTGTTCTTAAGGGGGGATGTTAGGATATTTAAACACTTAGTAGTTTGTTAATATCTACTTGGTCTAATGTGGTGTTACGTAAAAGTGTGTTTCTTAGTGTATTTATTTAGTATGCATTTATAGTTAGGAAATACGGTGGTCATGATATGTTCCCGACATAGAGTGATCCGACAGTTCATATTCTCCTCGATCTTAATGACCATTGATATGTGGCTTAACACCCAATTGGTCCATGATCTCTATTTAAAGATCATGGAGGGTCATTTGTCGATGATCGATTGTGAGAAACTCTCTTGTAAAATCTCTTTGTAATCTTTTTATTTTGCAATAATAAACTGCTCCAAGTGGTCGCGTTGGCTAGGTCCGTGGATATTTCTCCTTAGGGGTTTTACCACGTAAAAACATTAGTGTGTTGATATTTGATTTGGTTATGTGAGTGGTTACTGAAGGTGTCTGTCCTCTGTTGGAATACCCGTGTTGTCGAACAAGTTCTACCACTAATATATAGATTTCAAACTCAAGTTGGAACTGCCAAAACAATTACAATAATAGTTAGCATTGTGCATGGATAGGGGTGGGCATGAAATGAGGCGGTGAGGATGTGGTAAGGAGGATAAAGTTTCGGGCCAATGAAAATCACATAATTCTGATTAGTCATATGGGCATTCATATGGCCACCAAAAGATATTAACTACATTGATATTTTGATCATTTAGAGTTCAATTAAATGCAAACCCTTCAATGCTTTCAATGTACACAAAGATATGTGAGGGTGACAATAGGGACATTTCATCCCCTCATTTCAATGGATAGTTTAATTTCATTTTATGTATTTTTATATCTATTTTGACACTATGAAAAATTATCAAAAACTATTGCCCTACACCAATGTTATTTAGTCCCATCAATATGTCTCAGACTAATAAAAAAAATTTGAATATAGATTTTTAAAATTCATATATAAAACGAAAGAAATGAATAAATGATTTTATGGAACATTAGAGAAATATGTAAAAATGATGCAAAGTAGTAGAATATCAACGCCAATTAACTTCAAGGTGAAACTGGAGTCCTTACTTTTAGTAAACATAATTTACTAGAAAGAATATAAAGGTTTAGATTTTCATTGAGTAAACAAAATAGCTTGAAAGAATCGTATGAAATGAAAATAACTAAAATAAATGTCATGTTGAATTTGTAGGGAAGATATGCCCCCAACTACATTTACTTTAGGTAAAATATTTCATGCACAAACTTTCCAATACTAAACCTCCAAATAGTGATATTAGTTGCATACATATTTCATGTAGAAACTTTCCAATACTAAACTCCCAAATAGTGATATTAGTTGCCAACATATAGTCAAAACAACTTCCTTCATGCGAGAGTAAGTTATCCAATACATTTAGCCAAAAAGGCTAATGAAAGCACAGATGTGTGAATAGATTTCGTTGTAACCACTAATTCGAGACTACAAATATATTTTAGTGATTAAGAAAATAAAACGAAAGAAAAAATCTTCATTGTAATCACTAATTTCACATTGCAAATTGATTTTAGTAATCAACATAAAAAAACAAGGAAACATCTACATTTTGTTACGATCACTATCATTTTTTATTATTAAATAAAAAAAATATGTTAATATAAACTAACATGCTCACTTCATTTTAGGCCAATATAAAAAAGAACACAGTGCTTTCCAACTTAAGTCACCATTCACATAAATGTTCATCAACAAAAATACATGTCCATATACCAATAGATTTTCAAAAATATATATTAAACCTAAAACTCCATTTCTTTGATTTGTAACGACATTTCTCCAAAATACAATAGTAAAGAGAGTTGGAAACACGAATCACATAAATAACTATAAGTAAGCTTGGGACATATACACTTTAAAATTTCCATTACGGACAATCAAAGTGTTTTGAACTTAGAACTTGTTTCCCTCACCCTCAAAATTGGTTTTATTATTTGAAGTAGACATAACTCATTCTACAAAATTTGATGTAGGTTAAAAAACCCAAAAAATCATACCAACTAAAATTATGATAGGAAAAGGTGTCACTACTTTGCCTATAAGCCTCTCTCAGATTAATGTCTCTATCTCAACCATACAAATTTGTATATTTGTTGAACATATTTGATAGCCTCAACAATCATATCCTTCAGTTCAGCCAACAATATTTTAGTAGCAATGGAAATGAGATGGTCTTGTGGAATGCCCATAACCACTTGATTTGCAAGTGAAGTCCTTTCCTTTTTCTTGTGAGGTGAATGTTTTGAGGTAGAAGTTAGGTTTTCTTCTTGTCCTTTGAAAGACTTAGACTTATTCTCTTTATTTGGATTGGCCCTAGGTTTAGTTTGGATTTTTATGGGGTTACCTCCCATTTTAGATGTCTTCCTTGACCTCTTTGAACCAACAATGACTAGGGATTATTGGTGTTTCTCGGGTGGGGCAAACAACTAGAGACTTTTTGATGGCATATATGTGATTCTTTGTTGGGGTTGTTTCTCTTGTTGGGATTGTTTCTTATTAGAATCATACAAGGTATACACTTCAACATCAAAGTATGAGGAAAAGGAGGAGGAAGAGAACTTGGCATGCTGGGTTGAATATTTGAATAAAGACACCATGAGCGTTGTAACAAAAGAAACATAGAAAAAAATGGTGGAAGGTAGTGTGTGGATTTGCATTTGGATCGTATTTTATAGGATTGTGAGGTGATTATGATGGATGCAAATGTTACATAGGGAATTCAATCCCACAATGTGGAGGTATTGGGCACCATCATATGGAAGTGTGTCTAGGACAACTTGTGCAATATGTTCCATGAAATTTTGTTTGTAATTTTAATTAATTGGCCTTTGTTTTCCTAAAGTTTTCATATATGATGTAGGAGCATGATCTCAAAGAAAAAAATCATCATTGGATTTGAAGTCAAAGTCAAGTTTACCAAAGAGAGTTGGTTCTCTTAATTGTTTTTTCTCTTTTAATTAAGTTTAAAAGTCAAATCAAATAATACAACAAGGATTTTGAATCCTTCTTTGTAAAAAATATAGAAGTTGTTTTGATTATTAGGCTAGATTGTAGGATCTAGGGTTGAATAAGGTGCCCGGTCCAATTTTAGTGGATTTGAGAAACCAAATTTGCATCCAAGGAGGATTAGTTGGGATTGGAATAATGATGAAATTGGCAAAAATTTTATTGTCAAACAAAGAGATTAAAAGGTTAGAGCGAATTTCTTCATCCCCAAAGTTCATTGTGTGTATGTGATCAATTGATTGCTTCGTGAATCATATATAACTCTATAGAATTTCCATCAAATTCGTTGAGAACGAGACTGTAAGTGCGTTCTGAGATTTCAGTCTGAAATATAAGCTTTGTTTCAATTATATTTCTCTGTTTAGTACAGTAATCCCAAGAGAAATTATGTATTTGAAATCGTGTGGTTTAGAATCTATCTAGGGATAATATCGATGATCATAATCCATTGCAGGGAAGGTATATGCACATGGGTTAACGTCGGGACTTGTACCCGTAATTCAAATCCAATACAATTTTGTTTTAAGTTTGAAATCCGATCTAGAATCGAACGAACTATATTCATTGCAGAGGTTTATAAAGCATGATGGTGAACCCGACCTTTGGCGGACCCATAATTTTATAAAATAAATCTGTTATACATTTGGAATCCGACCATGGTTTCAAACTTTAATGTTATGTGGTAATATTAAACCAATCTCAACTATAGATATGTAGATTTAACGGTTGTTGTAGGTCCGAGGGTCGAAATAATAGTTCTGTGGGAATTTTTGATGGTTTTATTGATAAAAAGTGCATTAAGTGGTATCAGAGAAGGAAAATTTTGATTCACGTAAGTGTATGAAAGGGAGAATTTGTTTCTCACCTCTTCCATTGATAGAAGAAGGAGAAATTTAGGATTGTAGTAATTCTCAAAGGAATCTATTACATTGTGAAATGACATTTCAATTTCGAAGAGGACATGGAGGCAGACCAGTTGCAAATGCAGAGGTGATGGAGGAGATGAGAACTTTCTGTGCAAAAGTTGAATCCATAAGAAATGCTGGGAGAAGATATCCTAAAGCGGGTGATGTCAGTGAAGCCGAGAAAGAGGAGGATATAGAAGAAGAAGAAGTGACAAAAGATAATCTTGGACTCAAATTATTAAAAGCAATTATGGGAGCTGGTTCAAAGTCCAGAACATAAATAATTTCATACAGTGAAGGATTAAATCCATAATAATTAGTTGATTGGATCAATGTGTTAGACAAATACTTTGATTATGATGAGGTTCCTGAGGAAAAGAAGGTGAAATTTGTGGTCACAAAGATGAAGGGACATGCTTTGTTATGGTGGGATGGTGTTCAAGCAGAGAGAAAAAGGAATAACAAACGACCAATCAAAAGTTGGGATAGAATGGTTGCAAAGTTAAAAGGTAAATTATTAACTAAAGACTATCATCTTTCCTTGTATAGACAGATGCAAAATATGAGACAGAGATTGATAACTGTTAGAGAGTACAATGAAGAGTTTTACAAGGTGAATATTAGAGTTGGTTATATTGAGGATAGCTCAGAGAAGGTAGCAAGGTATAAGGATGGTCTCATATTAGAAATACAAGATGAATTGAGTCTCCTATCACCAAATACAATGGAGGAGGCATACCAATGTGCCTTAAATGTGGAAGAGAAACTAAATAGAAGACATAATTCAGGAAAATGGAAAGGTCAAGCTTACATGAGTAAGGGACAACAAGCTGGGAAGAATAAGTTTTCAGCTCAGAAGGAAGAAGCTAATACACCAAATCAACAAGAACAATTCTCAAGAGGAAGAGGAAGAGACTTCAGAGGAAGAAGATATTTTCAGAGAGGTCGAGGAAGAGGCATATGATATGAGGTCATATGTTATACATGTGGTAAGATAGGCCATATGTCATGGGATTTTCTAGAGAATGTTGCAAGACAAGGAAATGTCCAGATTGCACAAGCTGAAAATGAACCAAGAATACTAGAGGATAATGTTGAAGTTCCAGAGGCAGGAGAAGCCTTATTGATGAGGAGAACTTTACTGAAATCAAACAAGGAAGTGCATGAACTAGCACACAGGAAAAATCTGTTCAGAACAATGTGCAAATCAAAAGGTAAGTGTTGCAAATTGATTATTGATCATGGTAGTACTGATAATTTGGTTTCTGTGGAAATGGTTGAGAAGTTAGGAATACAGAAGGAGATGCATCCTACACCATATAAATTTTCTTGGATGCAAAAAGGGCATAAAGTATTAGTGAATGAACAATGCAAAATTGATCTCCAGATTGGAAATTATAAGGATCATATTTTATGTGATGTCATTCCGAAGGATGTTTGTCATGTGTTGTTGGGTAGACCATGGCAATATGACAAAAATGTGGTGTACAATGGCAGAGAGAATAATTTTACATTTGAGAAGGAAGGCAAAAGGCATACTCTTATTCATCTTAAGGATGAAAGAGAAGAAGAGCAGACAAGTCCAAAAGTATTGATGGTCACAGAAAAGGAATTTCTGAACCATGTGCAAGATGAAGAGATAAATTTTGTTGTTGTTGGAAAACATAGGACTGTTTTAACCAACAAAAGAATAGATGACTTGACTATTGAAGTTCAGAAATCATTAGAGGAGTATGTGGATATTGTAGTTGATGATTTTCCTAATGAACTACCACCTATTAGAAGTATTATTCATGATTCCTGGAGCTAGTTTGCCAAACAAAGCAGCTTGTAGAATGACTCCAACAAAAAATGAAGAGATCAACAAACAAGTGCAAGAATTGTTGAACAAGGGATTGGTCAGAGAAATATTGAGTGCATTTGTTGTACCTAGTACAGTGTTGAGCTCGAAGAAAGGAGGAGAATGGATAATGTGCACATATTCTAGAGCCATAAATAAAATGACCATCAGGTATTGTTTTCCTTTACCCAAAATACATGATTTGATGGATTGTTTAAGTGGTGCCAAATATTTTTCAAAGATAGATTTAAAAAGTGGATATCATCAGATTAGAGTGAGGGAAGGTGATGAATGAAAAATAGCCTTCAAGACAAACAATGGACTATATGAGTGGTTGGTTATGCCTTTTGTTTAACTAATGCACCCAATACTTTTATGAGACTTATGAATGGCGTACTTAAGGAATTCACAGGGAAATTTTTCATTGTTTATTTAGATGATATTCTTGTTTTTAGTAAAACCATAGAAGAACATGTTAGGCACTTGAATTTGGTTTTGAATAAACTACATCAAGAGAAACTCGTAATAAACTTGAAGAAATGTTTCTTTATGAAAACAAAATTGGTTTATTTAGGATTTGTGATTTCACAAGGATTAAAGATGGATACAAAGAAAGTGAAAACAATTAAAGAGTGGCCATCTCCAAGAAACATATTTGAAGTTAGAATTTTTCATGGGTTGTCAAGTTTCTATAGGAAATTTATAAGAAACTTTAGTGGGATTTGGTCTCCAATCCTAGAAACTGTGAAGAAAGAAAAACAACCATTTAGATGGACAGAGGTAGCAGAAAAATTATTCAAATGGCTGAAGGAAAATATTACTGAGAGACCTATCTTATCTCTCCCATATTTCAACAAAATATTTACGGTTATATGTGATGCCAATGGGACAATAGTTGGAGGCGTTTTGAGTCAAGATGATAAGCCAATTGCATATTTCAATGAGAAACTAAATGAAGAAAAACAAAAATACTCCACTTATGATAAAGAATTATATGCAGTGATCCAAGCTTTGAAGAAATGGAGGCATTACCTCATGCCTAAAGAGTTTGTTTATATTCTGACAATCATGCTTTGTAGTTCATAACTAAGCAAGAGAAATTAAATCGAAAACATGCTAAATGGGTAGAATTCATGCAGAATTTTACTTTTGTATTAAAACATATTAGTGGAAGCTCTAACAAGGTTGCAGATGCTTTGAGCAAAAGGTGTTTAGTTTTGAAGGAGTTCTAGGTGAGTGTTCTTGGATTAGAACATATCAAAGATATGTACCTTGAAGATGCAGATTTTAAGGAAGCATATGAAGCATGTCAGAATCCAGTTTTGAGAGATAGAAGTCCATGGATGGATTTCATGATGCAAGAAGGATTGATGTTCAAAAGAAGTAAATTGTGCATTCCAAAATGTTCAATGCGAGAGAATTTGTTGCAGGAAAAACACAGTGGAGGACTTGCTGGTCATTTTGGCAATGACAAAACTTATGCTCAGTTGAGTAATTTTTATCATTGGCCAAGAATGAGGACTGGTTTTCAGAAATTTGTGGGAAGATGCAAAATTTGTCAGCATGCAAAAGGTAGACACCAGAACATAGGCTTATATTAGCCAGTGCCAATTCCAAAAATACCTTGGGATGATGTGAGTATGGATTTTTTTTTTGGATTGCCAAGAACTTAGAGAGGCAATGATTCTATTTTTGTTGTGGTAGATAAATTTTCAAAAATGGCACATTTTATACCCTGTTATAAAACTAGTGATGCAACTCATATTGCAACTCAGTTTCTTAAAGAATTATAAAGACTACATGGTCTTCCTGTTAGTATTGTTTTAGACATAGATACTAAGTTTGTTGGACACTTCTGGAGGACATTGTGGAAGAAATTGCGAACAAGTATTAACTTTAGTTCAGCCTACCATCCTCAAACAGATGGTCAAACTGAAGCTACAAACAAAATTTTGGGTAATATATTGAGAAGTTTGGTTACTGAACATCCTAATCAATGGGATTTAGCTTTGCCACAAGTTGAATTTGCTTATAATGACTCACCCAACATAAGTAAATAGTTAAGTCCTTTTAAGATTGTCTATGGAGTGAACCCAAGAGGAGTGTTTGAGCTTAGATATTTGGGACAGATGGAGAAAAGAAGCGTAAATGCAAAAGATTTTTCTTCAGATATGCAAATGTTGCATGGAAAAGTTAAAGAACAGTTACATGAAAATAGTTTCAAGTACAAACACAAAGCATATTTGAAGAGAAGGGAAGTTGTTTTTGAAGAAGGAGATTTAGTATTGGCATCGTCACCCCGATAGAATTATTGCACCATATCATTGGACTGTCGGTGAACTATGCCCTCTTGATCGTCGTGGCTCCAACAAATAAACGGAGGAAACTAGGTAAATATACAATGTAGGTAAGCCAACAAGTTATAATCCATAAAGGAAAATATATTAAATAATGTATATGAATATAAGATGATATTACAAAGAGAAATAAGGGCCTTATATACCCACATATGGTTCCCTTTCATGAAGAGATGCATCCTTTCATTAGGATGTCATAACTCTTCATTAATAATTATTATTTATTATTTATTTGTATTTTTTTATTTATTATTATTATTATATATTTATTTATGTTACATTGCCTTCCCTTTAAACATGCTTTGTCCTCAAAGCATAAATACTGAAGGCTTCCCCTTAACTTTTGTTCCGGATCACATTGTCTTTTCAATATATTTTGTGCTTGTAGTTGTGATACTCGACGAAACAAGATGATATAAACTTTGAATTCCTAAACCGATGTGTTTCATATTTTGGGGAGTGACCCATCCCAAATCTACCTTCATTGGAACTGCTCGATTATCAATTGTTCTGACAGGGCTTCTCATTTCAGGCTCCCATACAAGTTGTTTATTTTGTCTTTATTCCTTTACAATGTTGTAGTTTAGTTGTTGGTAAAAAGAACATTGTTCATATTCCTCTTGACTTTGTTGTTGGTCGTAACGACTCTTGTGATTCAAATAATGATAAAGCACCCGAATCTCTTTTGAATCTTGTTTATTGGATCTCTCTTCAACTCTTGATACTATTGGTAATTCAACTAAATCGATGCTTATTCCCTTCTCCGAGGTTTGGATTTTTTTAACTGGAAGCTTCTTGATTTCAATACGTTCAAGTATTGTTTCTTCACTGGTCATTGCTTCTTTACTATAAAAAATTTCTAACCTTTCCTTTTGTGATTTGTTCTCATTCTTCAACTTCTTTAATTGTGTGACCAAACTTTGATTATGGTTCTTTAGACTACAAATTTATGTGTCTTTATCTATGATAATTTTGTCACACTCTTTTTGGATCTCAAGTATTGACTGTTGTTTATCTGAAAGTAGAATTTTGGATATCTGATCAATATTTTTTTATGTAGATACTAAATCTGACTTCACTGAGACGTCATGTAATGTTATTTTTTTCTTCTTGTAAGAAAACATTAAAAACTTTTTCTCAAGATTTAATATTAAGCTACCCAACGTCTCTAACCAAGTCGATCCGAGTATTATATCAACCTCTTTTTCATATATAGTTGTAACCTCAAAATTCGAAACAAGTTTATAATCTTCGAGTGTCAACGATAAATCCTTGATGTCATATTTATTGCAAAAACAAAGTCTTTTGTTTCAATTACATTTGTCTTTGGAATTATTAATTGATTCACCAAATCCATACTTATGTGATTTTTCTTCTTATCTGGGAAAATGTGGATGCTAACTTTTTTTTCTTGAATATTTCCTCTAAATGTTAATAATCCGATGCATTTACTTAGATGATTTTTACCAGAAAAAATTCCTTCCTTAAAATCCATTTTTTAATTTAATTGACCTTATAATTAGTATAATATCCTTTTAATAATAATAAGACTTAAGCTTCTTTCCCCGGATGGGGTGTTAGTGGGATCCTTGTGGCAAAGGACGGGAGCAGGCACAGTCCGATGCGACACGGAGCCATGTGATGGGCTCGTGCCGCAGGCTGCCGCCCTCCCAGGAGTTTAATTGGCATTTACGTCGCGGTAATGGAGCATTAACGCAACCCATTTCACCTTTGATTTATTTTCAAATGGCTCGGCTCGTCGTTTTGGTTATCGATCCCTGTATGCGGTCTGCAGGGCTCCTCCCTTCGCAGCGCAGACTGGACTTGGCTCGCCCCCTCTGGACTGTTGTTGTCCCGGTCACTCTCTTGCACCTTTGGTTTGATATCGTCCCGGCCAGTCCCCCTGGGCACATGAGGACACGGCCAAGGAGAAGACCGAGGAGGGGCTCTCCCTGGAAGCCCCGTCGACCCTCGGTCTCGCCTTCAGATTCGCCTTCCACCTGTTCATCCTCCTGTCTTAAGACTCAGTCCACCGTCACCACCTCGCCACCTTCGCAGCGTATGCTTTTTAATTCCATGGCCATTATCCCTTGGATGTCGGCCTCACTTCTGAGGCGCCCTCAGGACCCCCGGATGCAGTTCTCAGCCCCAATGCCAATCCCTGGGCCTTCGAGCAACCTGAGCGGCGAACCACCTGCATATGGTGAGCCTAAACGAGCGCGCCTCCATCCCACAAACCACCTTGATAGCGCGCACTTCAGGGACCGACTGGTCATACTGTACGACTTGGTTTTTGAGCTCAGGCAGGAGGTGGCGGACCTTCAATTTCGCCTACAAGCCACAGAAGAAAACATGGCGAGCTTTCTTCAAATCATCTCTTCTATGCACACGGAGCTCTCCTCAGACCCGGTCGATTCTGCTCCAGTGGAGGCACCTGCTACTGCTACGGATGTAGGCATGGATAGAGCGCAGCGACCAACAGAAGTGAGGCGGGAGAATGAGGAGTGAAGAGACCAAGTTGAGGACATTGTGCGTGACGAGGGAAAGGAAAAGCAATGGGACGATCAACCGACATATATTGAAGAAGAACCTTGGACAGAGGACCTTCGAGCCACGTGGATAGGCTATCTGCCAGGTGTTTAGCTCACTAGTGTTGTTTGTCAAGTTTTATAAGGCTCGTAGTTTAGATGGCAATCAGTTTGAACACTATTTTTACTGGACTTATGACTTTCTTAGAAATTTGAATTGGATGGGCTGGCTAGACTGGTTTCCCCTCTATTGGGGCAGTCCGGTAACTGCAGCCAGTATATTGTTGTATTTTGGTACCTTTCATCAGCTTTAGCAAGCTCTTAATATAACATATACTTCTTATTTACAAAAAAAAATAAGACTTAAGCTTCTTGACTTAATAAATATATTCCTCTAATATTCCTTTATATTCTTTTAAAAAAATAATCCTTGATAATTCTTCTTTATATATAGAGAGAGAGTTTAAAAACTTTGAATATTTTCTTTATACTTTTACCAAAAGTAATTTTATATTCACTTAATCTTTCTTCTTCTTTTTTTCCTTGGTAATTAATGAAAAATAATTTAATATTACCTTCACACTTTCCAAAAGAACTCTTTTAATTATACTCCTTCCTTCTTATATATCTTCACTCCAATTTTTATAATCCTTTTTATACTTTATAAAAGGTACCTTATAAATCCCTTTTATACTATTGACTATTTGTTAACAACTGTTAGGGCTCAACAAACACGGCCCTAAGTTTTGTGAAATACTTCTTTAGGGGAAAATACACACATGTATATATTATATATGGTATGGAATACCATGGGCCAATGGTTTTCCAAAACCATGGGATGGTAAATCTCCAAAGGTAAAATAAAATATTCACTTTTTGTCTTCTTTGAAACTTTTTCTTTTAAATTACTTTTTCTCACTTTTTAAATGTCAATTAACTTAACTGATGCCAAATCTGTAATATTTCTTTCAAACTTCTTGGTGTGCACTTATACTTCTTCACGTGCCCCTTAAGAAAAACCTTTTTTTTTTTTTCTTTTTTTCTTTTTTTGATTTTGTGCAAAATGACTTTTTTACTTTCGTTGAAATGTGTAGAATATTTGATTTATAAATGGCCAATGGCCAATATGAGGTCAAAGACCTGATTTTAGAGAAAATCTATTTGTGGCCAAAATTTGGATCAAGACGAAGCTTTGATACCACTATGGTGAATCAAGTCGGTTCACCAAGTAAATACCCAATGTAGGTAAGACAACAGGTTATAATCTATAAAGGAAAATATATTAAATAATGTATATGAATATAAGATGTTATTACAATGAGAAATAAGAGCCTTATATACCCACATAGGATGCCCTTTCATGAAGAGATGCATCATTTCATTAGGATGTCATAACTCTTCATTATTAATTATTATTAATTATTTATTTGTATTTGTTATTTGTTATTGTTATTATATATTTATTTATGTTACATGATCATATATAACTATTGTGCGTTCGACACAAAATGTTGCCATGTGAAATTTTACAGGAAAGTTTTATCTGCCAAGTGACCATCACCATACTAATGACATCCATCCTTAGTGAGATGATATCACCTATACAGACCGTTGGAGCGTCGACATGCATGCCATCAAAATTGCGACCTTATGGGAGGCCACATTTGTTGGAGGCACGACGATCGAGAGGGCATAGTTCACCAACAATCCAATGATATGGCGCAATAATTATATCATAGTGACGATGCTAGGGTGGGAAAATTCCATTGGCGTGGCCACTCGATGGCAAGAAAATTCCATCGATGTTGTGATGGGTGGACAAGATTAGTCCGTTGGAATACTAGCGAAGCATCGATGTGCTAGGGGAATTTGTCATTGGAGAAGTGATGGGCGTGGACATTTTCCAATGGATATCCAACGATGAGCATTGTCATTGGAGGTCCAATGGGTGGAAAATAAAGTTAAAAAAAATTCAAATTGATGTTGTACACTGAAATCCATGCTTATATGATGCATTGGACATAGGGAGCAGGTATATATGTTAGATTAATAAGTCGAACATATTTAGATGACAATGTTTTAGATATTTGTTTCTATAGATGATTAGGATTAGGGTTTATATTGTTGCATAAAACTCTAACTCAAGTTTGTTAGAGCCTCCACATCTAAAAAAGCACACTCGCACTTAAAAAATACATGTTTTTCTTTTAAATTGTAATTTTTTCCCTTGTGTAAAATGCACACTAGGCTTCACAAAAACGACTTCTACCTTGAACCAAGATTCAATACTTTTTGTAAAATGGAGGGTAAAATTGTCTTACTATAAAATGCATGCCTAAGACTCACATGACCTGCAAATTGAGTGGTTCAAATTGTGGACTTTGTATTTTATCATTTTACATCTATACATACCTTTAGTTGTGCATTTTGAAACCATAATCCCTCTGATGTGCATAAAGGCTAAAAGATGCCTTGTAAATGCAAAAAAATGCATAAAGGGAAAAATGCATAAAAATGCATGAAAATAGGGCATGATGAAAAATGCACACCCTAGGAAGAAAAATCAATGTATAGTGTTGGTAATTTACAATTTACAATTTATAAGGATTGTGGATATGTTATAAACCCTAAATAATATATATTGTTGGAAATTTGGTTGTCATTGATGTCAACCGTAGAAGAAGTCTAGACGCCTCTAGAAGCGATGGGTGTATTTGAATAAGTCTCCAAAGTGGTCCCCTTATGGTGTAGCTTTAAGCATGGCCCTCACGGGAAGACGCTTTGAAGTATTATACAAGAAGCCCTAGAAATATGGTTAAGTGGTTAAGAAGCCCTGGAGGTGTGGTCATGAAGCCTAAAGTTAATTGAAGAAAAATAATATGAAGGACATTGCAAATTCATTCGGAACCACTGTACATTGATAGTCCTCATCATGCATTTTCCAACGATAGGTGGCACGCCGCGTGGTTCCTCACAATTGAGAAGATATTCCCTCTTAAAGATGAAGCCCCAAACTATGGTCAAGAAGCCCCAAAAATAAGGTCAAAGAAGTTACAAGTTGTCCCTAAAGTCAAGTAAAGGAGAAAATTTGTTGCAAACAAGAAGTTACAAGTTGGATCAAAGATCAAGTAAATAAGTTACTTGGAAGGGTATAAATACACAACAAGAACCTTTCATGTAATCACCAAGCAAGGATGTGATTTATTAGAAAAAGTTAAGTAGCGAAGTTGTGTGAAGGAGGGAGTGCTCGGAGCTACAAATTGGAGAAGAGTTTTCAGAAAACCCTATTTGAGTAGACCCTCACGGGTTAGGTATAGGGTGTCCAGGGAGAACCCCACAGGTTGCATAAGACTCATCACGTGAGGCTCCGCCTGTTGCTCGATCCACTCCAATGAGGCTGAGGAAAGTTTTGAGGAAGGTATTTTTCTTGATGCTAAAGTGAAGAAGGTCTAAATATCTGATATCTCATGCACCAGGTTATTCACATGTTGAAAGGTATGTTCTTATATATATATTGAGGCTTGTATCTTTGAGGTTTTGGTATATTCCTGGAGGCATATCTTGGAAGGTATGGCACATGTTTGAGGCATGTCTTGGAGGTTTTTGGCATATGATGGATATCTTGGAGGTCTTGTGTAACACACCTAACCCTTAAGTACCCTTTCTAGGGATGGGGCATCAAAATTTTTCTTATTCTAATCTACTTGAAGTCTCTGCCCAAGGTATTCATCCTCTTCTACTCAACCTTAGCTTTCTAACAACTTCTAACCAAATCAAAACCGAGCTCTGGATTGCAAGTTATGGCCTCCCGAAGTTCTTCAGGCATTATCAGGCATGGGCCACGTGGCTTCACCTCACTCGTACCATCCCCATGTTCCTACATCCACAGGGGGGTCCATCCACCATCCAATCGAACGATGGGACATGGTCTTTATTTAACACATGAGCTAGAGGGAAGTTCAACATTCAGTGTTGAGTGCCCCTTCTCCTTTAATCACGCTTGTCCTCTAGAGTCCCAAATTCTGGAACTCCCAAAGGATCCCAAAATATCTCCATGTGGCTCTAGCCCTCGGGCCTTTCAGTTTATCCCCGATGCTACATCCCAAACCTCCGGAGTCCCGAAGTCTCGGACTCCTGAAGGGTCCACCCTCTCACGTGGTTACGTACTAGATGAGGAGGCAAGGATAGGTGGATCCCGAGTACTCCACCTGCCAAATGGACCAGGCAAGTAAGTGTTAGGGGTGACACACGACAAGGAAGAGATGACACGTGTCCCCTATAGTGAGTGACACGTGTCACATTTTAATGGGCACATAGGGTCTACGAAACATACAAATCCAGGTGACCCATGGCATGTTAAATGTGGGTCCACATCACCCTGGGTGACATCAGCGTGACATGTCACCCCGAACTGATAGTCTTCCAAAACCTTTGATCTCATGGTCAAGGTGTGTCCACGTAACCCTTGGATATACGGCCTCCATTACTTCGTAACTTCGGCGTTTTGGGGATCCATGGTGTGACTTCCTCCTTGCTCTTGGAGTGGTCAATGCTAGGATGACCATGGTCTAGATCTAACGGTCATAGGAGATCTCGAAATGTCCCTAGCTCTACGGTCCTTGTCACTTCACATCTCCGGCCTTTGGGGGTTTCGGTGTTATGGCCGCTCCGCTCTCCTGAAGCAGGAATTCGCCAAAGTATCATACACGATCCCCTACACTGGTTGACGGGTGAGAGGGGTTCTCATTGAACTCCCCAAATCCACGGCTCCCATCACTTCGTAACTCCGGTGTTCGGGGAGTTTGGTGCTATAAAATTTATATTCTCGCGAAGTAGGAATTCACTGAACTTACCTCGACGTAGATCCATTGACCAAGGGGACTCCCGAATACCCTTGGATCTATGACTCACGTTACTTCGCGATTGGTAAATGGGTCAGGGTTTAATGATGGGACAAGTCTATTTTCCACGGTTAGGGAAACTGCCAGGCGCCAGTCAACCTCATGGGATACTTTAAAAACCAGTTTCCTTCGACCGATTTACAAATGGTAAGGTCATAACATTCCGGAGCTCCGAAATCCCGGAGTTCTAAATATAGAAAGGCTTAGCTCCTTTCGAGCATAGTGCAGAGTTCTAGGACCTTGGTCATATCGGTTCTCTGAAAACTCTCGTGGGCTACGCGCTAATTTCTTATCCATGAATTCGTTAAGGACATGAGCATGAGCCATTAGTCACATGGGTGAAAGTTATGAAGGAGGCACTCTCCTTCCATAGGGTTTGAACTTGGTATTCCCAAAAATGTATATTCTAGAGGTCGAGAGGACTTAAGCATCCCAATAAATCCTTCCCCGACTCTCTTGCAGACGTACGTCCCATAACTCTCTAGTTGCTAAGCTGAGGTAAATAGAAGACCATTCAAAGCATGGGTTCACAGAAAGACAATACACATTTGTACCTTAATCATTCAACACAAAAATTAGTCATAAGCATATGTATATATTCAATCACCATCTCCATTTCAGTACACAAAGTATGAAAACACTTATTAGAAACTAGAATTTGTGAAGCGACTGCTGAAAAGGGTGCTTGTTTCCACCCAACCAGAGGCATAGCCACTCCTGAACGGATTTACAGCTGGCCACCCCCGAGCTAGACCATGATGCTCTAAGAGAGACTCTTTGTTCTTTCTCTACGATAGTCAAGGACGGAGGTTACTCTCCTCCTCCCATGGGATCTTGGCAATTGGTTTTCTCTGTACCAAGCAAGGAGGTATGCACGAGTACTTCCACAGTCACTTGTCAGCCCCGTTTATCAACTTGGACTGGAAAAACTACTAGAAACTTATTACACCCATAACAAGCTTGTTTCTCAGTTCTCTCTCGAACCAGAGAGCTGGAAGCACTCTTTTCTCTTCTCGAGATTGGTCTTTCAACTCTGCCTCCTTGTAGATTTGCCTCTACCCACAAATTACCTCTTTTATTTCCTTCCTCAACAAGGTTGTGTGGGTCTGGATCCCCAGCTCATGGTCAGGTCTGGAAGCCCTTGCAGATGGGTACTTTGCCCCATTTCCTTATTAACTCTCGAGGAGGAATTTTCCAACTACCAGCCTGACTGGTAATTCATTTCCAGGTCAGAGGACTGTTCTGGGTCTGAGAAATTAAATCCAGTAAGGTATTGGTTTGGTGGTGGCCATTATTTAGATCCTCAATGCCTAGTATTCCTTCTATTGGGGTTTTGATGCAAATTAGAAAACCATGATGGGATTTTAATAACATTATTTATGCATGCACTCTTCAACTGCTTCTGGATAATATTGATGGAGATTGATATGAATCTTCCATTTTAAAAGGCACTAAAGACCATGTTATAGATTTGTTGTTCAATAGATCCGTGTGTTGGGTGAATTGGCATTGAATCAAGTATATCTTATAACCATTTAGATCCCTCACTCATGGTGCAAATATAAAAAAATGAATTAATACGAGATTCAATATTGAAAGAATGGATCCATGTTCATGGTGCAAGGATAAAATCCACATTAATTCCATATTTTTATTATAAGTCCAAAGGAAAAGAGGAATAAGAATTTAAACAACCTTTCTTGTGTTGGATCTATGATTTTTTTGAATTTGATTGGATCCACAATACATTACCATGGTGTCATATTCCACTCAACACTACTTGCAATGAACCTCTCATGGATAACTACGATGGAGACATCATGGAGTTACCTGACCCTTAAGATATGTAACACCCCAATTTTAATCCCTATGAACTATAATGTATTATGTAAATGTGACATTAGGTTGGTGACCCGATAAAGTTGAAAAGGGGCCAGAAGGCCCAGGAAATGTAATACTTCTATATACATTAATAAAAATACATTACTGGTTGCAAGATGGACAAGGACAAGAGATAGGGGGCTATGATTCCATGAGAGAGGGGGGCTTAAGGGGATAAGTCTTTTTATTATATTTTATTTACCCATTTTGGTTTTAATTAAGAAAAGTGATTACATGAGCTTCTTGGAGAAGATCACGTGGCTCTTGATTCTTGTAATTATATAAACCCTGTCTATGGGTTGTTTGGGGGGTTATTACTTGTTCTTCATTCATTTTTAAGAATTCCATCACTCATCTTTCTCATTCTTTCTCATTCGTGTGCTCTGGGTTAATGGAGCATGGAAATGAATGGTTGGAGGAGGAGAGCCATTGTGACATGGTTGTGAGGAATTATTGATCATTCTAGGTTGGAATGTAGGCCTATGGGCATGAGATTGATGGTAGTTATGAAAGAATTGTCACAACTAAGAATCCTTGGAGCTTCCAACATGGATATTTCCTTACGAATAGCATTGGAGTCCTGGAAATAAATGGAACAACTCGAGGGAATACATGGAAAAGAAAGGGGTTCATTTCTTTAGGTTGTGAAGGCTGAAGGGGAAAGAGAGTTGGAAATTAGGTTTGTTGTGTGGTTGGGAAAACTTGAGAGCTAATTAGCCAACTGTCGTGTATCTTAGATTTTTCATAGGACCCGTCCTTGTGGATTCATAGCCCTAGCTCGGGGGTGACCTGTTGTTGAGAATTGGAACAACAATGTCTATGGTTGGGAGGAACGTCCTTGGTCTACAACTAGTTGGTGATATTTTAGTTAAATATAAGTGTTCTTTGTGTTTTCTGCATAATTTATATTTTGCTATGTATATTTATCTCAGAGATGTATTTTCGTGTTCATGCTTGCTGGTTATTGTTGTGCATGGCATGTTGTTCCTTTTTTTGATGGTTGAGCATGAATCTTGATTATTGCATGTGTGGTTATTGCAATATTTCATGCTTCTTTTCAAATTAATTATTATCATAATTCGAAATCAGTTTTGAAGTGGGTTTTGAGGTTGCGCGCCTAGTCTGTGGGTGGTTGGGTACATTACAAGATATTAAAGCTCTGATACCATATGTCATGACCCAAATTCTAAAGAATATAAATACATAGTTAAACATCACAATTTGAAACCGTTCACTAATAAAATTAAAGATACATGACTCAAGATTACAAAATTTATAAGAAAGAGTATGTGGTGAGTAACTTAGTTGGGAGCTAAAGGAATCAACTTACCTATGGCACTCCAATCCTTGATTATGCATGCCACAACATAATATGGGGGACTACTCTCCTCCTAACCAACCCCTCAATCATCACGATTGAGAGTCCCCGAGTTCTCAATCCACTACTATGCTAACTCTTCTTAACCTTGTCCTATATAGCCCAAGCTAAAGAGATATGTATTTTCTCCTTCTTCTTTGTCCTTATATAGAATCCATCATGATAAATAAATCGATCCCTAGGATCCACTTGTCATTATGTAATTCTTTCGTTATCTTACTTTTTCTTTTCCCATAAACTTATCTTATTTTTAGCGGTTTTCCATAAATTGCCTTTAGTTATTTTACACCTTCCTTTTATTACTCAAATATTCATTTTTAAGTAATTATTATGATCTATTTATGATAATTATTGTATTTATTTATTATTAGTATTTTTAACCATAATATTGGGCATGACAATTTATAAAATTTCACCAATCTTGATAGAGTTTTTAATCCCAAACATAATTGTTAAATAGTTTTATGTGAAACAAAGAAAAAGTATGTATTATTTTTATGATGAGTTGGACCAAACTTGTACAAGATTGGTGGATTGTTGAGAAATTTGCATTCATTTCTTAATTGTATGTTTTGTTCTCATTATCTATTGTATTAGTGGGGATGCCATGAATTACATACAAAGCGGTTGAGAGACCCACTAAAATAATATTCATATTAGATACAAAATCTATAACCATGTCATCAATTTTAACATATGAACACATAGCATTATGAATGCAATAAAATAACTATGACTCAACATGTTAGTTACTATTAGAGAGATGTAATATGTGAACATGAAAAAAGAGAGATGACTTGATTTCCATGGCTTCGTTCAATGTCTAGTGTTTTCTCTTCAAAATTGACATTGAAGAACTCATTTGTAATTAATCTTATTAATAAGCTCCCAATGTTATTACATTTTACATCCATAACCTATGATGAATTGTTTTGTTTTTTCACTAAGCCAAGAAAGGAGGCAAATAAAATGACATTATGGTGAGTGTGGGATTCAAAAACATGATGTA
This sequence comes from Picea engelmannii, assembly GCA_009831015.1. Taxonomy (NCBI): domain Eukaryota; kingdom Viridiplantae; phylum Streptophyta; class Pinopsida; order Pinales; family Pinaceae; genus Picea; species Picea engelmannii. The sequence continues at coordinate 134,536 of ML811310.1, forward strand.
AAATAAATGCAATGTCATTTTTTATATTGACAAGAATTGACAATGCTCATAACACACGAATTCAAGTGGGGATTCACAAATATAAGGTGTCTAAGATTCTTTGAGAAGCTTTCATTAAGTGACGCATAAAATGGTGCATACTCTAATATGGTGATAGGATATTTATCTAGGTCTGAGATATGTGATGGATTTAATGTTGTGGAAGGGTACATTGTATCATGGAATATATGAGAGCCAACTAGAATATAGATGATTTAATTTCTAGATTCCAAAGGAAATTATTTTGTGATGAACCAATGCTCATTGACCAACCAAGCAATGGAAGTGAGGCCATTAATGGGATATTGAAAACTTGACCATTCTTTTGACATTTTATAATATTTGTTATCCTTCATAAATGACAAGCGATTTCAAAAAATTACATTGTTTTAAGGGTGTTTTTGGAATTACCCTTCTAGGACGGGTTTGAACCCCTTGGAACTGATGGGAAAAGTTCAATTTTGATCACTGCTTCATCTTCATGATGTAACGAAAGACAAATATCCATTATTACTTAAATTAAATGGTTGTGTGTGTATAATATTAGTGGAAAAAAATATTGATTGATTGCAATAAATTAATGTTATAATAAAGTTGATTTTTTTTTGTTTGTATTTACTTTTGCATCTTGATGAACATATTAATTGTTAGATTATATAGTATCTTAATTTCGTTAAGTGTGTTGATCATGTGGTTAAATGGAAATTGAGTAAATAAAATAATATCTATTGTGTCGAGAGACACTTTCTACATCCCAATATGAGGGACATGTCTAATTTTTTCCATGCTCAAAATGGAATTGACACACAACATTTAAAAAAAATATTAATAACAATTTTTTTTCAATGTTGGCCATAAATAAAATATTTCAATGTCCACCTTAAGTAAAATATTTTTATGTCAATTGGATTTAGCTCGGGTGGTTTGGATGAATGATTGTTATTCTCTCCACCCAAGATCTACATGTTGAGCTCATTACACACACGCACACATCTTAACTCCAGAGCTATCATATAGAGAGGGATCAAGTTAAATTGAAAAATCTCGAGGAATTGTTTGCAACTCGAGAAAAAGTTTGCAAATCCAAGGATTTAATCCATGTTTATGCCTGATAGAATTAGAATTAAGATGGATTTACACTAGTGTAATAGTCACAAATAAATTAAAGTTTATTTAGAAAGTGAAAAAAATATGAAATCATTTGTAAAATAAACTTTATTTTCATTAATAATATTTAATTTTATGATTTAAAATTTGAAGTGAAAGAATAAAATAAAAAACAAAATAAAATAAATAAATGATAAATAAATAAAGAGAGTTCAATGAATTTGAATGAGAAATAGAAATGGATATAAAAGCTCAAGTACATATTATAATAATATTATTATTAATAATAATCATTTTTTAAGGTCATGGTCAAGCTAGACACCAAATTGGTGTATGAGACTCCCTTGTTTGTGGGACAAGGGACCCCCCTCCATCCAACGATTTGACTGGTAAAGTCTACAAAGGTATACATACCCTACCCCCCTTTGGATTTGAACTTGTGACCTCTTAAGAGGAGACACATGTTCTTAACCATATACATAATATGAGATAAATTGAATTACATATAAAAATAGATAACAAAAATTTTAATAAAAAAGAAAGTTCCCCACCGTAGCTTTCCCAAAAATTCATAATGTATTGGAAAAGAGATATAAAAAGATAAGCATCACAAAGGCATCTCATAATATAACTGCCATTCTTTATTATAAACTAAATAATTTTTATATTTTATTTTAATTTTCCTATATATATATATATATATATATATATATATATATATATATATATATATATATATATATACTTTTTAATTTAGTTTTATTAGAATTCAAGGATGTTTTCCCCAAAGAGTTACTAGGGTTACCTCTTAGGATTTTTATATACAAGTCGTTATAACTTCCAACAAGGTAGTATTGTTCCTTAATAGCATCTATGAAGGAATCCCAAGTGGGTGCAACTGCAAATAATGTGGATCCTTTTGTTTCATTTTTCTCACAGAAAGTCTCCCACCAATCTTTGACATGGGAGACGGCCTTTAGGAGTGCAAATATAATCTTTTCTCTATCGGAAAAGTTGTGGACAAAAAAATACCCTTCTAGAAGGTTTAACCATTTATCTACGGTATCTGCATCTATTTGACCTTCAAATATAGGAATATCAAAATTGATCTGTACCTTGAAGGGGGTGGTGCTTCCTCTTGAGGTGGATGCGTCATTTTTCAATATCCATCGAAGGATTTGTGCAAAGGTGTCCATAATCTCGTTCCTCTGTCGCTCAAGAGCTTCCTCGAGCAACGTTTTGAAAGGATCTCCTTTCTTGTTGTCTTTCTTTTCTCCCACCATGGACGATTTATTGGGTGTGCGAGAGCAGTGGTCCTCAAGAGAAACAAGCTCGAGACCTAATTCTCTATACCCTGACCACATCGGGGGCATGCATTAAAAAATGACAAGGAGCAGACCGTGTTGATACCACTGATCCAGATTTATGAGCGGAACGAAATGACACCACATATTTATAATGTCAACATAGAGACACAGTGAATAATAACATAGATACATTAAAACTTGACTTCTATTAAATAAGAAATATGTTGAAAACTGTAAAATGCAAACTTAAAACAAGCTTGCTAGAATGGTGGTAGCTTATTCCTAAGAAGAGATGTGACGGCTACCCTCATTCGCAAGAAGATGAGTACAATGAGGCTCTGAAGGATTTTTTACAATAAGGATGAATTCTGAAACCCTATACTTCCAAAAACCTAACCCTGGGAGATGAAGTGCCAAAAATCATGTGGGCCCCGTTGGGGTAAGTTAGTACATTAACTTCTCGGGGTCGTAACTCTTGCATACGATCTTCGTTTAGGGCGCATGGTAGCTCGTTGAAAAGGTATTTATGAGGATATTCATTTAGGGGGCTCAATAAGAGCCTTCACTGTCATTGAGGTGCCCGATCATGAAAAAACATTGTTTAGGCCCTCAAACTGGCCCTAGAAGTTAAAAACTGCTAAAAATAGTAAATTTCCAAAATTGCTAGAAAATTGTTTTGAGCCAGTTGGAAAAGGTGGGTGGCCACTAATATCCACTTGGATCAGAACTTGTCAGGCAAAAATCGGGGAAGTATATGGGGTGGTTTCATTGATCCATATACCCTTATATAAGTGTCATGCTCCATGAGATACTAGTCCCCAATTCTCCTTATAACCGCTATGGATTTGTTAGTCATGCATGGGAGAGTGGTGTAGAAAATGAACTTGTATAATGGGGCCAAAAAGTGATCGCATATCCTTTGGTATTTGTATTATACATGAATTGTTGGGTCATATGGTTGCCAACTCCACCCGATCCTAGGGTATTTGTGAGTTATGAACATGATGTCCAACAAGTGTGATGACATATGGAAGCTTGGAAACGTTATGGGTTGGGATTCCTTCACCGCAGAGATGGCCATTGTGGGATTCTCACACATGATGTATTCCCATTTGATCGATGCTCCCTCATCTACGAAGTAGTATATCATAGACATATATAAGACAAGGAGAATTGTGATGCGTCACGTTCCCCATATAATCTACACAACATGGCTACTAAGTACTGGTAGGGTCTTCTTAGGAAACTTGTGGCATATCCACTTTTAGGTCTGTACTTGAATCGCTTGTCTACCCTGTAAAATTTTGGGAACAATTCCTTTGGTGTGTACTCAAAATCACTAAGGACCTTGTTATCTAGCCTCTTGCTTCCTTTCTCAATATCATAAAACTTGGCCAAATACTCAGGTATGAATGATGTTATGGGGTCTTTCTTTGCGTTGCAGATGTATCTGTCGTTTACATCTATGTTATTTAGGATCCATGTGATGGAATCCACATAGGGGAATACTCTTGGGTTTGTTGCTACTCTGAAGCTACCTGACTTCGTGATATTCTTGAATACTTGAAGTTCATCTAGATCTTCAGCTTCGACGAAGAAATTAATTTTTTGAACATATGTATAATTCTCCCCATTTCAATGTTTTTCCATCCTTTTCCAGTAGTCCCGACGTATCATCATATGTGGCTCCGACGATTTCTAGCTCATCTTATGCTTGTTGGCCACTACCAGAGGCCTCGACTCTAGATTCCTTTCTTATTATTTTATTTCGCGATGACATACTCGAATTTGTAGTGAAAGATGAGTTTAGCACATATATTAGAACATAACATACAATTGAATACAACTAAAGAATTTGAATTACCAGATGAATCATTAGTGTCATCACTGGGCAGGGAGTCATCATATGAGGATATTATAGTGATGGCAAGCATGCTTGAGAAATTTTGTTGAAATTTGAGGAAAAATAGGTGAAAAGTATGCTTAAAAGGAAAAGACGAACATTGAAAGATTAACTTCTCCAATGCAAATCAGAGGAGTTAATTCTAAGGTTTCTGAGTCACATGAGAAGTTGTTTGAATTAGTTCTAATTGGCAAAGTTAAGAACAACTCCTCCGATGCAAATTGGAGGATTTAACTCTAACTGCTCCAATAACACATCGGAGGAGCTCACTCTAATTGCTCCAATAATACATCGGAGGAGTTTTGTCTTGTGTTCCCAAAGCAAAATGAGAATCGACATAGTTACTTGCAACTCCTTCGATCATATTGGAGGAGTTAACATGAACTCCTATGATATGATCGGAGGAGTTACCATTAAGTGGCATGAGTAAGGAATGAATGGTCGGGGAAGTTTCTTAGAACTCCTCCAATCATATTAGAGGAGTTAACAAGAACTCCTCTGATACGATCGGGGGAATTTCCAAAAACATTTTCGATGAAACCCTGTGGAAATGGAAAGGGTTTGGTCTGGAATTAGGGGTCCGATCAAGAGTGGAAAACAACCTTTATGCCTTGTACTTGGCAGATATGTTAGGGTTGGGGCTTCATCGAAATTCCTTTCATTTTTAGGGCCAACTAAAGGGGAAACTCAAATATTTTGAAGTTTGTGTATGGCAAGAAGGGTCGTGAAAGTTTCGTAAGGGTGCAAGAAAGAAGTTTAACAATGTTTGGAAACCACTGTTTGTAGACTGGACTAAAGATAGGGCAGTGGGAGAAACAAGGGATTGGCGTGGAAAAGGAAAATAACAACGAAGTATGAACAAAGGAAGAAAAAACCTAACCCTAGCAGGAAAAAAGAAGAATTCCCAAACATATATGTTAACCTAACGCCACGTGGAGGGTAATGATAGGGTGCAAGTTTGGATGCGATGACTTGGCATGCTCTCGGTCCGAAGAAATCTCTTCTCACCTCAACTTCCTAGTAGAATAATGAAAAGCATGGATTGTTCATGTATATATAGATCGATGGGTTCTTTTGTAGTAAATGCGGGGTTGATGGGGAAATTAAGGTCATAGGACTTGAGAGCAAGTTCTTCGATGAACATCGGAGAACTTAGTGAGAATTTCTTCGATGTTCATCGGAGCACTTGCCTTAAATTCCTCCGACTACATCGACAGACTTGGAGGGAACTCCTTCGATGTGAATTGGAGGAGTTGGAACCAACTCCTCCGATTCCATCAGAGGAGTTTAGGGAAACTTGAGAAATAAGTAAAGGGTATTGATGGTAAAGAGGGAAACTTCTTCAATGCACATCATAGGAGTTAAAGGAAACTCCTCTAATTTACATCGGAGGAGTTAGAACTAACTTTGTCGATATCTCCCAACTTGCTTAAAAATGAAAGTTTTCAAGTGCTTCCTTTTGCAAATACTTTCTCAAGGTAATCATGACTTCTCAAAGAGGCTTGAGGTAAATAGAGAGGCCGATGAAAAAATCTTTCCAAACATGTAGAAGAAGGGGCTCCATTTTCCAAAAAGGGAAATGCAAATGGAATGAAGGAAAATGGAGGGTTGTAGTTCCTGTAACAACAGACTCATACTCTTATTATACTAATTATGTCTTCTAAAGATCATTCTAGAGGGAGATCCTTCTAGAAGTGGAAGCTTCTATTAAGTCTTCTTACATTGACTTATTCCAATTTATTAAATAGGCCTTATTAACTAATGTCGACCGTTATTACATGGAAATATATAATTCTATCTACGTGAAGGGTTAGGGAGGTTAGGTCCTTAACAAAGTGGCACGAATTCCAAGACAAGCTTGTAGCACAAAAATCGAGGAAGCATGTACAACAAGTACTGGGCCATATCATACAGGTTACAAGCAGGTCGCATAGTAGTAATAGTGCAGATAAATCAAGGGGAAATGATGCATGAATTTTTGGGAGAGTTTGGCACATAAATCGAGGAAGAGAGAAGCCTCCAATTTCTAGATATTTTTCTTAGCAGACAAGCACAAATTTTTAGGTGACCATACAACATTTAATGCTATGACATCCGTACCTTATATGGATTTCTCAGCACATAAATCGAGGAGTTATTAGCACACATTTCAAGGTTGTTTGTAGGCACATAAAACGAGATAAGTATGTGTTTTAATTTGTCGAAGATGACTGCTATAATTAATTTCTCTCTAAGCTTTGAATAATAAAATCCTCCCCCTCTCACTAGTTTTCCTCTTCCAGGGTCTATTTTTACCAAAATTCTTGTGTCAAATTTTTTTGGGTGTGCATTTATTTCCGAGTTAATGGTTGTAGCAGACTTCTTGTGTTTCCTATTATGATTTATTTTCATGCTAACTAATTTGCAGCAGAAAATGCAATGTGGGTTGGGCATTAAACAATGATGTTTCTCATTGAGACTTGAAACCGGGTTGGGGTCTGATTTTTCTTTAGGAGTAGGCCCAATGTGTTATGGAGATCCAAGGAGACTGCCAATATCAAAGAGAGGAGTCCTATTGAGGTTGGTGGAATTTGAGATCCAAGATATGATGAGAGCATCCATGTCACCAATGAGGAAAAACGAGAAGGTGGTGACATCGAGACATAAAGGAAGCACATGGATAGGGATGGACACCGATATAATTAGGATTGCGTAACAAAGAGATAGTTGGTTCACGACAATAGATGAATTGATGATGGCATGGACATTAGAATGTGAAGTGAGAGCATTGAGAACATAAAATGTAAGTGGTTACAAATATCTTTGAAGAGGAATGGATGTTGTTATGAATGGGACATCGTGCATATAGGGATACATAGAAAGAGATGTTAGAAATAAGATATAGATAACATATCATTGAAGAAAAGGAGGCGTCCAAGATTGAAGCGATAAAGTTTGAAAGATGTGGTGTTTCTCTGCCATGGCCTTCAACATTGTAGTATAAAATCAAGAGTATAACTAGAAATAAAGTTTGTAGACATAGTGATTGAAATTGCACTGAGAACAAAATACAGACTTGATATTGTGGAGAGAACACAAGAAATTGTATGGAGAGTAAAGTATTATAGTAAAATATATTGATATGTACACAACAACACATAATAGCTAAAATGGTGGTAACTTATGTTTGAGAAGTGATGCGACAACAATGCTCATTTGATTAAAAAAACCCACAAGAAGAGGTTAAAACTACATTTTATAATGATACAAAAAATTCATAAGAAGAAAAAACCCTAAAATACAAGAACTTTAACCTTAGCATGAAATTAAAATTAAAAGTTGAACATAAACTTTCTTGGAATCATAACTTTTCATTAGATGCTCCACTTTGAATCTTTTCTAGCTCAATGGAAAGAACATCCCAATAAATTGGGTACATAAAATTTAGGGGTAATAGTCTTGAAAATGAAGGCCTCCAAATATGTATTGAAAAATCATGACTTAAAACCAATGAGATCCATTTATGAAATTGCATGGATGGCCACTCTAATCACAATAAAAAAATAAAAAAATAAAAATATTAAAATTGATAAATATGAAAATTGTGATTAAAAAAAAAATTAAAACACTATAAAATAGGATAGGAAAATCAGCAAAATCATACTTTGAAAACGACTTCACCCGTAACCTTCATGGCCACTGAAATCACAAACGGTAAAGATAGAATAGAAAATAAAGATGCTCAAAATACCATCGATTGATAAAGAAGAGGATGCACTCATTGTGGTTATATATATATATATATATATATATAATCATTGTCTATTATAAATGATAGAGTAAATGCGCTTCCATATATATATTATATTATGGTGTGAATGAATGTTTATAGATTGAGTCATGACCATGAATGCTTATTAATTCTTACTACATAAATTAAGAATGTGACCATGACCATGAATACTTATTAATTCTTAATAGGTAGGATGAAGATGAGTGGATTATAATCGATAAGAATTTTTTTTTTAAGAGTTATTAAATTTTTTGGATATATATGTATGTGCATATATAGTAATTCTGCTAAATTTTGTCTATGAATATAGTTTAAATTTAGAGGGATAGGGTATGTATATCTATGTAGATTTTATTAATTAAATTGTTGGGTTTAGGGGGTTTCATACACTAATTTAATGTCTGGCTTGGCTATGATTTTAAAAATGGATTATTATTATTATTATTATATACATATAAGAAAATAAAACTTACTTATATGGAGAAGGAATAACTCAACTGCAGATTTGTGTGTAAATGTGCTGGAGGAAAAAGTCGAAACTAGGTATCAACACAACACATTGATCTATTTGAGAGTTCTTCAGTACTACAAAATGATTTGAGTGCCTATCTAGGGGGAACCATTATTTGCTGCAGCATCAACATTGTGATGGAATACCATCTTCCCAGAAACAATTTCCTGCAGCATCAAGATTGCAATAGCATATTGTCTTCTGTCTTGACACACGACTTGGAAGAACATTATTATGACGAAAATGTTGTTGCAGCAGAAACACCTGTGAGTACAACATGTCTTCCTGCAGCAGAGGAGAGGACCTTCCTGCAGCATTACTATGTTCTCCAATCAGGGAGGAATTGAATATTAACACATTGGAAGAACTAAATTGAATGTGAACTTGGATGGTTGTAGTAGACCTACTGAATTTCACAAACTAAATTGGTTCAATCCACAAAATATGATGTGGTTGTCCATGCAGTGAATAGAGGGCCTTGAGGCAGACTTTTAAAATGCAAAGGTGATATGGAAGATTTGGAATAAGTTTTAAAGCAAATACTGACCTTTTTCTTTGTTTTGTTCCCTAATTATCTTCTGTCATGTTGCATTTCTGGGAAATACATTTCTCATGTCTGAGTCAATTCGAACCCAGATTTTCATTATTTTCAAAGCTTTTACAATATGGTATGCATGTACAAGCTTATCTTTATTTGTTTCTTTAGAAAATTCTCTATAAAAACACGCAACATCAAATTGTTTAAGATATTTGAATATTACAGTGCCATTGCAAAATCACTGCTTTATTATGTTTGATTTGTTCCAAGAATGATTACAGGGAGTTCAATAGACGTTTTACATTTGAGAGAAACCATCTATAGAATTTTTCTATCACAACCCATTGTAATTTTTTTTAGCAGTGGAAATGTTTACTTTACTGAGGAGGCACACCATACTCTTATGTCCATCTGAAAATTTTACCTGAATTAGGAGAATCTTCAGAACATAAGAGTTAGAAAATATAGCAAGATTTCTAAAATTCTAATCTTATCCGTTTTTTTGTTAACATTATTCCAAGATTTCTAAAATTCTAACCTTATCCATTTTTTGTTAACATTATTCCTATGCAGTTGAAATGCTTAAAATGGTGATTATCATCAGAGAATTTTATTTTTTTGTGTTTATTTTTTGTACTTGTCTCTTCTTTCAGGGCAGGGATAAATGGTATGTTTAATTAATGAGTGCAAATGTTATAAGGTCTCGGGGATGTAATACTGTAGTAGAGCATTTAATGCTTTATATGTTGGGATCTGGTCAATGTAGGCATAATCTTCTTGGACTATCAACCTGCACCCTACATCTTCTTGGGCTTTCAAAATGCACCCTACAGTAAAACATTTAATGCTTTATATACTGAATAAACATCATCTCATCTAAAACACCTTTAAATCTAACAATATATTCAGACATAACCTGCTGCTAAATACCAACATATTGTTTTCAATATTGTTAACCACCTTGAGTCACTTGAATATTGAGCTTATAAAGGTGGCCAACATGTATCTTAATGAACCTGCATCTTCTCCCGTGAAGGAAGCGACAGTGAAAGCTCTTCCTATATTCACATGAAATAAATGTGTCCCAACGATTTGGATTAAAAACGAAACATTTTAAGTGGGCTTGCAAGTGTTAGGTCATCATGGATCCCAACGAAGCGTACCTTGTTTGGGGATTAAGTATTGTTTCAAATAATAAAGTAGAAGTATATGGGTTGTAGTAAGCATTCAAAATAGTTAAAGGTATATTAATTGAGATTAGCATAACTACACATATATTTGATATGTGTCATTTTTATTTTTTCAAATTAATGTTTCTATTAATCGTCACTTTTATAATGTGGTTGTGCTAATTATTTAATTGACAATTATTGAAACATCAATTTCTGTTTCATCCAAGAGTTTTTGAGTAAGTAAGTCATTTGTAAGGAATTTATGATCCTGCCCAGATTGTAACACAGATTCATGTCGTGAAAAACTTTCCACATGATCGTGGCTAATTTTGTGCCTTTTACTTTGTTTGATGCATGGAGATCTCTTCTATTTGACAAGTATTTTCGTTTCTTCCACTGTAGGCAATAGCTCTTTTATGTGTCTATGGCGTCTCCAACTATGGAAGCCCTGTTAGCCTTTATGCACATTAAATTTACAGTTCATTAGAATATGTAAACCCTGCAAGATAACTACAGTATTTTAGTTTTGCACATTTGACAAACTAAGTGCAATAATAATCCATGAAGTGTTAGCTATATGAACACCAATTATTCATGAAGTACTTAACATAAACATAATGATAACAAATAAGAGAACATATACCGGGGCTGAAATATTATCAACTGTAAGATAAGATTGGCCATTTGATGTTGCAAATGTTGAAGTAGGATAAATATAAAACAAATTTTACCATTTCGAAATTTGTTTATCACTGTTGGTTTACACTCTTTTGTATTCTGACCCTGCAAGAACAACAAGTAGTGGAGGCATGATTGAATCGCAGACGATCATAATTCATGGGCCGTATGAATCAGACCAACATCCATTATTTTGATGGTTATATCGAGTGATCAATCACAAGAATATATAACTCGCATACATTTGGGTGAGTATGAGCTATTGTCAGCCTGTATTTGGGATGAGTATGGCGGATATGAATCTGTGGCTACAAGAATTATAGAGGGTCTTGGATCTCCGTGGTTTGGATCAACATTCATGGGTTTTCTATGGAAGTCAATGTCTACATGGTTATGGTTAAAACCAATTGTCAAAATAGTGAAAACCCTAACCCTAAAGCCAAAACAATGACAACCCTAAAGACAAAACTGTGAAAAAAACAGGTACACAACCCTAAAGCCAAAACAATGAAAAAATTGGCATGCTAAAAAATTATATCAAAGCAGATACCAAACCTTCAGTTCCTCCAGAACTATTTGTGAGCGCGGACGATAGTTCTATGTAGCAAACCTTCTGGAACTATGAGTGCAGGCCACATATCTCTATAATTCCACCACCGAATGGAATTTATCGGCCAAGCGTATATCTGCTACTGAATGGACCAAATGGAATTGATATCCATTTGAAATGGAATTTATGGGCCACTGAATGGAGTTGATAGATGCAAAATAGTTTAAATAAATTCTTTGAGTTGTAAATTGTTTAGAATGGAAGTTATCGACCACCTAATGGACCGAATGGAATTGATATATGGAAAACAATGGAATTTAACGGCCACTGAATGGAATTGATATACATGAAACCGTTTAAATAAATTCTTTGAACCTTAAGGTGTGCAGAGTCATGGCTAGAGGAAGTGAACGCTCCATTAGATGACTCAACATACACAACTTAAAAGCATCTCTATATTTGTCATTCCACCACCTAAATGGGAGACAAATGTACTCCACTATTAAGTTAATCACAATTAAATGAATTCTTTGATAATCATTTAAATTTGGCAATCAAATAGTCAGCATAGTAATTTCTTAATCGTGTTAAGTAAATGTTAAAAATTAAACACATAAACGTATGTATTTATAAATGGAAGGAAGTTAATGATTGAAATCACAACCCTTTATTTATTGTGACGACTAAGAATATTCTTCTCATATTTAATCTTGTCCATAAAAAAGGCATAAAGATTAAAAACGTATTTAATGTGCTCAATTCCAATAGGTGTACACCAACATAAATATGAAATAACCATAAATCATTTAGTGTATAAATCAGAATTGGGAAACAACCCTTTAGTCTCAATACTTGAACAAAGTAAACAAGAGACGAGTGCATTTACCAATATTAAATACCACTGTCTCGAGAATAATAATGAACTAGATTGGTAGGCTAATATTGGATCAATTCTAAAAGTTGGAGAACTTATGGTTAATAACATAATCAACAAACCGTCCTTTAATTAATGGGAAATACAAAGGCACATTTAAATCTATTACTCTGTGGCCTCAAACCAAAGACATTTAGCTAACTTGTCCAAAGGGTGAGTTAAAGGAAGATGAAACCCGAAGAGTAAATGAAAATTGTAAATCAAAACTCTAAACCAAAAAATGCATTTCCAATAAAGCAACTAGTCACTATGTTCTTTGTTAATTTCTATGGTTTTCATAAGAATACCATGCATATACTATAAATGTCCCTAATTTTGTATAAGGACAAAGTCCATTTTTGTTTTAGGCTTGTAGTAGAACTTTTTTTTGAACTGTGTGTAATGGCTATTTTGAAACTCTTATTGTGATGTAATTTCTTTTACATTTACTATATTTTTAATCTCAATATAAATTTACCCAATTTTAAAATAGCTTACCTCACATTCAATTTTGTTTTCAATTTATTAATTAATATAGTGCAACATGAAATATTTTAAGGGCCTCCATCTTCTCCATCACGTCATGATCGAGATGCGTGCCTAGTTGGTTTGTCCAATTGGGAACTTGGGACAAGATTCTTTTCTTTTAGCCTACCTTTTTGTTGATACGCAATATAAATATATATATATATATATATATATATATATATATATATATATATATAATTGCGATGATTCAGCATCCACGGAATGTACTTGCCAAGTCATGTTCACGAATAGCAGCACGTGGAAGAAAGCCACTTGTGGAGGTAATGTGAAGAACAACCCCTAAGTTATAATATAAAAGAGCCCAATCACATCTAGATAGAGAAAATCTATCTTATTCTATTTCCTACTATATGTTATAGTTTTTTATTTGTTAATTTTTCATGTTTGAATTTGTAATCGCATGCATAAATTATGAATTTAACTAATTTATTTGGTTGTGATGGTACTTAATTATTTCACTATGTTATTAAGAGTTTTAACAAAAACGTATATATATCTCTAATTAAGGGTGGTAGGTGTTGATGGTAAATTCTAAATGTTAAAGTATAGAAAGAATCAACAATTGCTTGGGCATATGACACACCACAAATAATGATGCAGAGGCCCTTGTAGACTATGAACGCCTTGAACTATTGAGTGATCGAATCAAAATTGAAGTCATAGTCATTGATGATTCCATGTTTATGTTCAAGGCATTGAAGCTGGGTAGAGAACCCTCCTCACCTAGTGTCCTTATAATTAAAAAGAGAACAATGTCATTGATCCAATAATTCCATAGGATTGAATTATTCCAATTGATGTTAACCTAGAGTTAGACATTATGGCCAATGTAGAGGTGACTCTTGTAGAGGATGAACTTTCACTTTAAATATGTGATGGGATTAGACAAGACTCCAAAACCATCCCATGACAAATAACAAAAAGGAAAAAAAAAAATACATCGAATCTTTTGAGAGGGGGAGGAGGAATAAACCCCCCCTCATGTCGCCTCTTCCATTTCATTACTCCTCATATCATAGGAATGTCAATGAATGATATTGATTCTATTTAAATCCAAGCATGGGAGTGCCCAGTGTCACACCGATTAAAAAAACATTTCCATTAACCCAACGATTCCATAGGATTGAACTATTCCAAGTGAAATACTCACTTAACTCAGAGGTAGACATTATGGCCAATGTAGGGGGCACTCTTGCTATGTGATGGGACTAGGAAAGACATCAAAACCATCCCATGATGAATAAAAAAGAAAAATACAAAAACATAAAGGTTTGGGGTGGTTCACCCACCCACCTATCCCATCAAACTTTCAAGAGGGAGAATAGGAATAAACACCCTCTCCTACCACCTATTTCATTTCATTACTCCTCACATCACAAGATCATTAATGGATGGTATTGATTCTATCTGAATCTGAGAGGGGAGGCCTGGCCACTATCTCTATCATTACTAGCTATCATTTATTGAGTTGAGAGTTTTAATGGGGACTTGTATATTAAGGAATGTGGCTCTTAGTTCTTTCATTCATTCCTTGTTCTCTCAAAGTGTTCAAGCATTGGGTCTCGATGAAAAATTGTCTCTGGTGCTTCAACCTTTGTTGCATTGATAGATACTCATTCCACGATGCATTGTTGTCGTTGTTATCACTTAGGTAGGGGGGGAAGCTTTTGGTTTTAGGAGATACATTCATTAGTGTGTGAAGGATATTGCAAAGGTCCATGGGAATGTGACGTATTTAGTGTTCGTGGTAGAGAAATGGAAATCCCAGTTCTAGAGATAGAACCTGTTGAAACCAACAAGATGAGGAATAGGTTCAACATGGACGGTGGGAAGAAACTTCTATATTTATGCGGATTCCTCCATTAGTCTGTGAAGGATATGGAAAATATCCATGGGAATGTGACTTACTCGACACTCATGTTAGACAAATAAAATATCAATTAGAGACACAACCAGTCGAAACCATCAAGTTGAGGGATAGGTTCAGTGTGGATGTTAGGAAAAAAATTCTAAATCTACATGATTAGGAGCAGGAGTCTTACTCCACCCAACCATCCTCCTAATGAAATACCTTGAACTAAGGGCCTATCTCTATTGTCTTGGACTTAGTGGTTTGCTACATTGGTTGTGATAATTGCATAAAAACGTGTTTATTAATAATGTTTGAATATTAGAATCCTAGGTGTAATTTCTCTTGAAAGCAATGTTTTGATAAAAACACTAAAACATGTGACTTTTTGGTAAAAAAAAAAATTGGCAAGGACATGTGGTAAGGAAAACTAATATGAAGTTTTGACATGCATATCATCAAGTTGTTAATTCAAAAGGAGATGTATATATTTAATTGTTAATTTAGAAAGAAGATGCATGTTTATGTATATTTGGTTGCTACTTTGGAACAAGACTTGCATATATATTTATGTAAGAAAAAACATATTTGTTGAATAAGAGTGTGCCTAAAGCATTAGGTAGCTTGATTTATATAAAGCCCTAGTTAGCTTGATTTATATAAGATCCTTTTTGAAAGGAAATAGGTTGACACAATGTTATGGATGATGTTATGGTTTTGGAATATATGCTTGTTATAATAAGAGTAAGTCTTAGTTTATAACACCATGCAAATTGGATGTTGCCACTTGTGGAGGATGATTAGTAAAGGAAGGAAGTTGGGGACTCTGTTGGCATGATAGGTATTTGTTCCATGGAGACTCTAGTGAAATAACAATAGGCATAGAGGAAAATTAGCTTTGATCATGACCAAACATTTAGTGCCAAATATTCTGGACAGGAAGGGCTTAATGTGGATTGGCAGAGCTGAAATTGCTTTATGTCATGTTTGGATCCAAGAAAGTTCTTTTGGCTTGCATAACCTTTCTTAATAGATGCATATTTTGACAATAGAAATTATATATCATGATATCAATTGATTAATACATATGAGCATTTCAAAATGGGTTTTCTTTCTTGTGAATGTTTGTTGCTATATATCATAGGTATTGATTTGGCTTATTCTATTTGTTAATTCTTCATGCTCGAATGTGTAATCACATGCATAAATTATGAATTTAACTATTTCATTTGTGTGTGATCGTGTTTCATGTTTCCACTATGATATTAAGATATTTAAGAAAGAGTATATACACAATGCAAATAAAAATATTTATAAATAAGTATTTGAGATACAAGTGTTCCATTTCTTCAAAAGTGTAGATAAAAGAGTCAACTATGTTACTATAGAATTGTAAAGGGTAATGATAAATGAGAACTATCCATTTCCTCTAAACATTATTAGTGTACACTAATCACTAGTAATATGGAATGACTCTAATCAGGGGTGGTAGATGTGGGGGGGATCATTATTGATCTTGAAGGATAGAAAGAATTGGGATTTGCTAGGGGAATATGAAACACCACAAATAATGAGGTGGAGGCCCTTGTATCATATCAAGGCTTCCTATTGTTGAGTGATCAAACCATGTTGAAGTCATAAACATTGGTGATTCTATGTTTATAACCAAGATTGTGGCTTGGTGGGTTAGCTGAAGTGGTTGATTGTTGTGAATTGAAATAAGAGATCTTGAGGTGAAGTCATTGGGTTGACTATATGGATATGTTAATACTTGATGTTCTCGTTGGGTAAAGCATACTATAGTACATGCTAATGATTTACCATGGTTACCACGTATTGACGATGGTGAAGTCTCTAGGGGTTTCCCATGCATTGTTACATGGGAAAAAAATTATTACATTGAAGTTGGGTAGAGAACCATCCTTGCCTAATGTCAAAATAATTAAAAAGAGAACAATGCAATTGACCCAATGATCCTAAAGGATTGACCTAATCCAAGTGAAATACTTGCTTAACCAAGAGGTAGCCATTATGGCCAGTATAAGGGTCACTCATGTGGAGGGTGAACTTTCATTTCAGTATGTGATGGGATTAGGCAAGACTCCAAAACCATCTCATGATGAATAAAAGAAAGGAAAAAATAAAAATAAAAAGGGACTTGGGGGGCTAAATTTAGCATACCCACCTCTCCCATGAAAACTTTTGAGAGGGGGAGGAGGAATAAATCCCCCTCCCGTCACCTCTTCCATTTCATTAGTCCTCGCACCATAAGAGCATCAATGAATGGTACTAATTATGTTTTCATATAAACATGGAAGTGCCTAGTGTTGCAACAATTAAAAAGATAACAATGTCATTGACCCAATGATTCTAGAAGATTGAGCTATTCCAAGTGAAACACTTGCTTAATGCGTAGGCATACATTATGACCAATGTAGGGGTCACCCTTGTATAGGGTGAACTTTCACTTCAAATATGTGATGTGATTATGCAAGACTCCAAAAACATACTATGATAAATATAAAGAAAACAAAAACGGGTGGGATTCATCCTACTCATCCCATAAAATGATTTGAGAGGGAGAGGTGGAATAAACCCACCCTCTCGCGACCTCTTCCAATTCATTATTCCTAGCATCACAAGAATGTTAATGAATGGTATTATTTCTATTTGAATCCAAGCGTGGGAGGCCTGATCATTGTCTTTAGCATTACTAGCTAACATTTCTAATGCCTAAAGTTTTAACGAGGGCTTGCATATTAACAATTGTGGCTTTTAGTTATTTTATGCATTCCTTTCTCTCTAGAATTATTAAGGCTTTGGGCCTCAATAACAGAGTAGCATTGGTGCTTCGACCTATGTTGCATTGAAACGTACCCCGTGGGTACCCCTTCCATGATGCATTATTGTTTCTGTTGTTATGGGCGAGGTAGTGAGGGGAGTTTGTGGTTTAAGGAGATGGCTCTATTAGTGTGTGAAGTACATTGTAGAGCTCCATGGGAATGCAGCATATTCGATGCTCGTGATAGATAAATGAAAATCCTAGTTAGAGGGACAACTTGTTGAATCCGCAAGTTGAGGTATAGGTTCAATGTGGAGGCTAGGAAGAAGATTATAGATTTGTGTGACTGGGAGTAGGAGTCTCACTCCACCCTAACCATCCTCTAGGGAATTAGGTGGCAGTTGAGGCCTCTCTTTAGTTGTCTTGGACTTAGTGGTTGAACTTCCAAGATTTTTGAATCTCCCTTCAGGGTTTCATGCTCCTAGTCACTCTTAACCAACATGCACATCTATGACTCAACTACCTAATTTGAATTAGTAACTAGTGTCTAATTAAACATTTTAAAATCTTTTTAGTATATTTATGTTTTGTCCAATTTAATTATTATTATGACAATTTATTAAACAACATCACTATAAATTTTGGAGCAAAAAAAATTATATTTATTTACACAATAATTTTATACACTCACTAAAATATTTATCTAAACTTATATATTTTGGTGAACAAATTTTTACAAATATAAACAATTGTTACAATGTCATATTTATCTAAACTTATATATTTTGGTGAACAAATTTTTACAAATATAAACAATTGTTACAATGTCTCTCAACTTTGAAAAAAAATTAACATATAATTAATAATAATAATAATAATCTATTTTTAAGGTCACGGCCAAGCCAGCACACCAAATTGGTGTATGAGACCCCCTTGTTTGTGAAACAAAGAAACATAAAACTTAAAAAAAAATGAACTTATAATACTAAGCTAAGCTTATAAGTTATATTCTAAACACTAAAAAGTTAACCCTGATATATAACTTGGACATTTTTTATATAATTTCATTAAAAAGTTAACCCTGATATATAACATGGACACTTTTTATATGATTTCATTGTGGGCCTTGGTAGGCCCTTCGGTCATTCTTCTTTATATGACTGCTTCCTCTTTTTTGTGAGGACAACTAGTTCTTCCATCCTTATTGCAGATGTCATGTACAAATAAGCAAACTCTACGAAAATCTTATCGTTTCCAAACAGTGTAATTTTCTGTACAAAATGGTCATCTGCTTAAGTCACAACAACAGGTGTTGCTTCAATGGAATTCACTTCGGCAATTGAATCCCCAAACTTGTCACATCCTATGCATTTGGCTGTTTCAACCCAAATTTCAGGAACAGGTGTCGCTTCAATGGAATGCACTTCGGCAATTGAACCCCCAAACTCGTCACATCCTATGTATTTGGTTGTCTCAATCCAAATTTCAGGAATTACCTCCCTCACGTTATGAATACTTTCCAGGGCATAATCAGCTCCCTCATTTTTTACAGAGCTGCCAACCTTTCAAAATAACATACCAAATTAAGTAAGAAACTAATGGATGTCAAGCCACCAGGAATGATAATATAGGTTTTTAAGTAATTTTTTACTCCTCTTTGATTCAAAGAGAAATTTGACTACTAACAGTATTTTTCAAGTACACTGGCCAAAACTATTAACACAGCTTTTACAATCTATAATGCATGATTCTCTCTCTGTTTTCCTGTTACAAATAAATTACATCTTAAAACTTTCCCAGTAAGTCACAAAGAATTGTAAAGTTTCCTGTAATTTGATAAAACTAGGATATATACTGGGCAATTTCTGGGGCCACTTAAGGGCTTACCAGGACTGTATTAAGGCCTGCTTCTTTTGCTCCTGCTATGTTTCGGACATTGTCGTCAAAGAAAAGCTGCAAAAGAGTTGGAATAAGGATCACTGTAAAAATATCTAAACAAATTGAAGGCAAATGCTCGAAACTTACTGTTCTCTGTGGATCTACATTTGCAATTGTGATTGCGCGCTTCATGGCTTCAATTGAGGGCTTGATAAAAACAGGAGAAGTACTGGGTTTGCATTCATCAATTTGCTGTTTAAAAGGATAGGCCATATTAAGGCTCTCGAAACAGATGATGTCCTCAAAACAGTCTTCCAGGCCTAGTCTCTTTAGGGCTTTACATGCATGAATCTTATCTGAATTTGTGAATACCTGCACATAAGGTTGAACAACATCTATGGTTGGAATGATTTCGTTCATTCTGGAAGAAATAATGCCAACTATTGTATTCTTCAGGCATGATCTACTTCATCTATCCACTGGAGAAGCAGCCTTATAGAGTTGTGTTTGTGCTTGTAAGGCTTTATGTTCTTTTGAAGTTGACCTAAAAATTGAATTTATGCAGCTCAGTACCAAATACGTACCAATTTCCTTTGAGGCATGCTCATCAAAATGCTTCTCAGAGCAGGGTCGGCTTCAATGACTTCATATGGCAAGTTCCCGTGCACAAAACTAGAAATTAAGAAAAGTACACATGTATAAGATTTTTTTTTGATAAAATGCCAATAAAGCATATGCACATGAACTTAGCCAGATAAATTTTCATTATCTCAGGGGAGAAACAGAGGTGAATCTCCTGACTAAGTTGTGATACAATTTAAGAATGAATGCCATACAAAACAAAATGCAAATGATGAAAAACATTTATATTTTTCAGAAATTAAGGTTTCTCATAGCACTCTACATGGTTTTTCTTTTTACTTCCCACTGTAGGAAAGGAAAAGGAAAAAAGTGACAGAGACAACCATTCATAGCACAAGAAAAATAGAATTGTACCTGTGATATTCATCTGCATCAACCTCGTAGCCCAGTTTCTGCAATTTTAAATAACAACGATTAGTCACAGACAAACAGCCTAAACCGTCCAAGCAATGATACCTCTTTTCTGGTCTGAGTAGTTCTCACATGGTGGTGCTTAAAGGGGGGTTTAGATTCCAAACTAATGAAGCAAAGGGTTGCATGGGACAAAATATGTTCAGCCGTTCCAAGGTGAGTGTTTGCTACTATAAAAGGTTTGACCTCTAATCAAAATATTAAATTCACTGGATTTTGGCATCCATGTATCATTATCTATACTTTGATGAAATAATTCAAATGAAGACTGCCATCAAATAATTGAAATCACTAGATTGCGAGTTGACAATATTCTAGGTGTGGATAATTGCTCATAAGCTCTCTTTGTCTTACCCAACACACAGCATAAGAAATCATACTTGAAATCACTACAAATTTATCATTAAATATATTTTGATCAAATCATTGAAATCAGTAAACCTTAGTTTTTAAGATTTGATCAAATAATTGAAATCACTAGATTTTAGATTCATCTTAACATAAAATATCTCTTTATAGTTATAGCTTTGAATACATCACAGAGATGCCCAGCCACAAGCACGAGCAAAAAATAACTTCAAAAATGGCACAGAAAATTTCAAACTATGCTATACCATAACCTATGTTATACCATAAGAGGGAGTCTTGCAATAGACATAATCTTGAAAATTTCATGGGCTATTGATTGAGAATTACATTTCACTGTGAGTATGGAAAAGACCAATTTTCTTAGACACTTAATCTTCCAAAATAAGAATTACTGTTTCTTGCAGATTGAATATGGAGGGGGGGGGGGGG
>ML811311.1:27842-68431 GCA_009831015.1 Picea engelmannii
TCCCTCCAAAAACCACCCCCCCCAAAAAAAATATATATATTCCCCAAAAGTTCACCCCAAAATATTCCCTCCAAAATTTCCCCCAACCTTTTTTTCGTTTTTTTCCCTTAAAAGTTAAAAACAATTTGTACTCTTTTATTTTGTTATTTACATGTTAAATACAATATTTATCATGTTTATTTATTTATCCCACATTTATTAAACATATTGATGATCCATATAATTTTAGGTATATATAGACAATATACCTAATTTTTATTTATCCCACATTCGTTATACTAACATAATTTATATCACGTGTTATATATACACAATCTTGTTTTATGTTTTTATATTGTGGTATATCTTGGGCAGTATTTGCTAAAGGATTTGGAGCAAGCTACAAGGCAGAAACATTGAGAAGACATCCGAGGAGAATCTATCATTTCAAAGGATAGTTATTTTTTAAATTCTTACCATTTACCAAAACAACAATTATAAGATTATCTTTGAATCACATAATATTTTTTCATACGAAAATTAAAAAACCTTAAATTTATTTAGATGTTTTCTACTTTTTTCTAAAAAATACCCAACTTTTTAAAAAATTTGAGACTTTTTTCAAAAAATATTAACAAAATCCTTAAGATTTTTTGAAAAAAAAATAGAAAAAAAGTCAAATTTAGTTATAGTTTAAAAAAAAAAATAGTTTTTTTATTGTTTTTTACTTAAATTTTATTAGTTTTGGCCCATGGTGGTTACTGGGCAATGTTTGTGCCTTAGTTGCGGGGGGATGGGGCGATGTCGGGCATTGGCCCAACCCCCATAGCCAAGCCATTGTCCTGGCATAAGCCCAATAAGTCCATGGGTCAAAACTTTTTACATATGGGTAAAAAAAAATATTTTTTTTTAAATTAGTTTTTATATTCAATGTTGTTTTTTTTTAGTTTATTATAATGTGAAAGGCCTAATTTTATTTTTTTTATCTTAATATAGGAAAATGGAAGGAAAAATATTATCTATGAATATATCTGGATCACGACCTACGATAATGGCATCCAAAAATGCAACTGGAACCTCCATGAATTTTAGGAAACGAAATGATAGCTTAACACCTGAGCTATCAAAGGCAATGAAGAATGTTAGAGAGTGGAAATATGTGGAAGGTGAAAATAAACACGAATATTCTTGGTTTGTTAAAGACAAGAAAGGAAACAATGGAGATCATATATATTTGTATTGTGTCGAATTAGAACATGTGCAAAGAAATTATCAAACACTTGGCTTGTTACGAGATATATGTTTGGTACCAACCACATATATTGTTTATGAACTTGTCAAACAAGGGAGAACTTATATCAAGTTTAGATATTGTTTCAAATTGAGCAATTATAACAAGAATGAATGTTTTTCAGAATTGTGTGTATCCATCGTTGATGACATTCAGAAAGGCAATGTAAGTTTTTTATTTCTATTTTTGTGTCATTTATTATTTTTAGTATCATGGTAATGTTTTAATTTTAATTAATATGAAAATGTTATATTTTATTTTTACAGGATTTTGTTCAACAACTTTCACATATGTTAGTGGGGATTTACTCTACAAAGAATGATATCATGGTCATCAACACTTTTCATATTGAAAAGACACGAGAAGGAAGAAAAAAGAAATAGAAAGTAATGGAGGTTGAACCTGCAAGAGTAGACAAAGAAGAACATGAAAGAACAAAGAAAAATCCTCATTCTAGAAATCCTAAAAGGGTTACATTTGAAAATGAGGAAACTCCAAATGAATATTTTGTTGAGATTGGTCCCAATGAGGTTATCACTCATTCTCGCAAAAAGAACAAACAAAATAAACGCAAAATAGTGATGGTTGATGATAAGTCTATTCATATTGATTATGAAGAAATAATTGATTTAGATGAAACACATTCAAATCATAAGAGGAAGAAAACAAATGTTGATAATGTTCAAGAAGCCATCATTAGCTCAGAGTATTATAGTGAAAGTCCTAAAGGTAGCAGAAAAATAATAACACCACGTGTTGATCTAGAGGATGGTATTATGAAAACAACACAAAATGTCATTCGAAATAGAATGAAGACGAAAAACTTAGTTGATGATGCCCACACATTTCAGTTGAATGTGAAACAACTTTATAAACCCATAGAAGGGCAGGAAAAATATCAAATTAGAAAACTGCATCACTTGCATATTCACAATTTGAAAGCATTGGTTATGTACAATCCATATGCACGTGTGGTTGACTACCTAGTTCCTGTTGACCCAATGGCAGTTCCTACGAGGGAAGAATTTGATAGATAAAAATGTTTTGATTACAAATATTATGTGATTGGAGGAAATCATTCTGTAGAGGCTAGAAGAGAATTGATGCAATAATATCTCAATAATCCTCTTTTTGAGACAGTCAAATGCATAATTTATGTCAATTTAACATATTCAGAAGCAAAGTTACTAGAATGGGATCATAACAAAGACAATGAGTACAGAATGTCTATGACCTTCATTCAAATGGTGATATTTATCCATAATGAATTTTATTAAATATGTTGCGGGGAGAGATCAAATGTTGATGTTAAGTTTCAAAAGCAATGTTGTATGGAAATAGGATTCCCACTTGATGATGAAAATACAAAAGAAAAAAATTGCAAAGGAAGTGATATATTTAGAGTTGTGGATAACTATTTTCAATTGGGATTTAGAACTAGACAGATATGGGATTGGATAGATGAGATCTTCACCCTATGGAAAAATATTAGTATAAAAAATTAGAGATTTAAGAAGGCTAAACCATTGATATGTGGCACAAGTAAGACAGGTCCTGACATAAAAAATCTTCTTGATGATATGACTATAACACCTTGGAGATCAATACAAGGAGTGAAGGATGATAAACTTATCATAACTATATTATCACATGTTAGGTCGGGAGAATTGTCAATGGAAGAAATGTGTGATAAATTTAAAAACTAAGTTTGTTGAGTTATTTTTATTTATGTTAGGAAAAGAAAAAAGAAAAAAATCAGTTTAACATTATTTTTGTTTTATTTAGTCACGGGTGTATATGAAAATACAAGAGGAAATGGTCAAGATGTTGAATGAATAAAGTTGGGATGATGTTAAACTCAACTATCTAGATTCAAGCTCTTCAGTGGTATTGAAACAATTTTTTGTTGCATTCAAAAAGGTATGTTGGTTTATTACATTCATATTATTCGTTTGTAAGTTAAATTATTTATATTTTAATAGTTATAGATATATAACTATATGTTTGTTTGTTTCATTAAAGATTCCAAAGAAGAATGCAAATGTACTACCTGAAACTTTCAAAAGTTTTATTCAAAAAAACAAGTTTGAAAGAGAAAGAAGGAGATGTGTTCAAAATGTTCAACTTGAGGACACCCTTGATCACTACATTTGGAATGGGCTCGATATTGTTCAATATGAAGTGATATTAGGTGATTGTGAAAAACTTGCAAATATTATTCCTAAAAAAGAATACTCCCTAGTTATTGTGGATATCCCTCATGGTTATAATATCCAAAACATTGGATATGATACTGAGTCGTATACTTACCAAGCTTTCAATAAAGTGGTTATGGGATTTACAGAAGTTACAATATCACCATTTTGGATATTTCTAGTATTTCATTTAGACACACGACAAGGATTAGTACAATCAATCTTCAAGGGGAAACAAAAGACAAGGATGCAATTTATTTGGTAAGATATTGAAAGTGTATGTTTAGCAATTAAGATTAGAAAACAATTTTATTAATTCACAAGTTAATTGAATTTTCATTTATTTATATTACAAGCACAAGCCTAATATTCAGAGCTCCAAGAGAGAATCATTTAAACGTTATTTTGAGAGTATACATCTGGCAACCTGGACAAAAGATGATTCTTATAATTATATTCTTGCCAATGCAAATGATGGAGAGACTCCTAGTAGTATATCGATATACAATGATGTGGTTAGAAATCTAACATATGAGAAAAAAGATTTGAAAGGAGAGATGGCTAACAACTATCAAAAACCACAAAAATTAATTAAGTATCTTATAGATAAATTTTCAAATAAAGGAGATTGGATTTTGGATTTGTTCTCGGGTTCAGGTAAGAATTATGATCTAATATTTATGAAATCATACTTCAATCTTATATTATTTTTAATTTATGTCTTTTTACAGTATCTAACTTCATTATTTATTTTTTATTTGTTGATTAGGTACAACATTAGCATGTTTCCTACATAAAGGAAGGAATCGCATAGCCATTGAAAGTGACCCAATGCAGTACAATTTTATTCCACAAAGAATTAATGTTATTCCAGCTCTTGCACATGAAATGCAAGAAGCTAGCTTGAGGAAAGGAGATTTTATTGAATCAAAGGTGGCAAAATTTTCAAAGGAACCTCAAGTACCATTAGGAGGAATGATTGGAAAGGATCACTTTGGAGAACTTGCAGATATCAAAGAACCAATGGAAGAACAAAATGACACAGTGGAAGCATAAAATGGCGTCGAAGAAGATGATAATGTGTCTGTTGAGAATGATGAATTTGGAATATATGATATTGTTGATTAGTTCAAATATTTCTTTGAAGACGATGCTCAATTTTACAATTTTTTTATGAGCTATAACTGTAATGATTTGACTTTCATATTTTAAAATAAGAATAAAGATGTATCTATTGTTGTTTTGTGATGAATCATTTTTTTGTTTTTTATTTTTTAGTTTTATTTGTATGTGAATCAATATACATTGAAAAATTTTATTAAATGTTGTCATTTTTTACTTCAAATGTATAAATATATGAAAGAAAATGATAATTTTTTATAAAATTTAGAATTTTTTGTTCAATTATGTCCATAAAAATACTTTATTTGACATGTTATTTTAAGGAATATGTACCAAAATGTATAAGTTTTTTATTATATATGGCTATAAAATGTGTATTTTTTTGCTAAATATTCAAAAATAATGTTATTTAACTACAATTTTTTTTTCGATTTATTGAAGTAAAGGTAAACAATGTGTTAGAAATGATGTTTTTCATTATATTTAAAAAGTATGGAACAATAAATTAATTGAGACAAAATTATATGAAAAATCATAACTTCAAAAAAGTGAATGGTAAAAAATATTTTTAAGATTGAAAGAAACATGAAAAAATAACTAAAAACATCGTTGAATATATATTTTAGAAAAAATAGAAAATAGATGAAAAATAAGAATTTAAGAAAATAATGTGGAAACATTGTCGATGGAAAAATATAAAATATCAAATTCCACCTAAAAACGGAGGGGGGTGCTACCGGTAGCACCATTTTTAAAAACAAGATAAAAAATTGGACCCCAAAAAAATGAGAACTCTGTAGAGTTCTCATTAAGTTGGTAACTATGTTTATTCCAATAGAGACCAAATTTGTGCTATATATGTCTTCATGCTTTTAAATTATTGTAACTTTATTTAGAGAAATATCTATTAGATGAGCATTAGTGTTTATCTCTTTCTTTTTCATGGATATCAACCAGCTTGTCCCATGCATCCTTACATGTTTTCACCTAAATTGCATTTGAAGTGTTATAACTTAGGTGATGAAGAATGCAAGATCTTGTTTATGTAGGTTTTATTTCCTTTGAATAAACTAACACCAACATCATTAATCCCAAAATTAAATATTTGATATTTATTTCAAGCATCTTCCATGCTCTTGTTTTCCACTTTCTTGTACAACATTGCATTTTCATAAATAAATTTATGAATTTTACATTTTTTTCATAAATTGTATTATGTTTTTCATGGACACATGTACACATGCAAGAGAGTCAACACTTCCAAGTGATAAATGTTCAACTTCCTACATACTAGGCTTCATAGGTATTTTTTTTAATGATGTGGTGAGTAATTAAAATTGATCTTGGACACAAATTGTTGTTGGATCCATCAAAAAATTATTTGGTAATTGAACATTCTTTAATAAACATCTTGTGTAATATCCCTCTCTTGCGTGCACATGATTTGACTTATTCTTTTAGGACACTTGCGTGCAAGTGACCTGGTTTAGTATATGGTTGTATGTTTTGCTTATGGATTTTGATGATGATGTTGTTGGATTATGATGTTATGTTATTTGATATCTATGTATAGATAGGTCTTATTAACGGATTTCTCTTGAGTGTGCAGGACACTCGACAGACTGAGGATGTTGGTGGCATCAATGTACCTCCTTTGACTCTGCATCGAGTCAAGGAGTGGATTGTATATGGTTTGGGTATTTCTATTTATGCATATGTGACATATGATCAGGTATATTATGATGTTGTTTATGGATCGTTGACAGTGTTTTGTTGATGGATGCAGGCTGACGATTGTTTTTTAATAAGAATCACATAAGGAGTAAAGTGGACATGCACATCAACCAGATATTGAGGGAGAGGTGTGGCAGCAACCCTACAAAATCCTACTAGCACTATCATTGTCTCTTGAATTGTAGGTTAGTGATTATCTAGTTCAAGAGATGCATGATGTCGTGAAGGCAGACTGAGACAGTCACTCATGAAAATTCTAAGGGGCGTGCAATAAGGCAGGTTCCTTATTCCTTAGAGGCCCTTAGTCTCTCACAAGGTCATCTGATGGCGTATTGACTCCAAGGGTTGGACAACTACCAAAAACATTCAAATGCAAGTGGCACCCTTGGAGCACGTAGTACATCTTGAAGGACAGGTCACATAAATAAAACTTGAATAAAGGTGAGTCGAACCCTTGGAGAACATAGTGTGTCTTGAAGGGCATATCACATAATTAAAACTTGAATAAAGACGAGTAGCACCCTTAGAGCACGGAGTGCGTCTTGAAGGGAACGTCACAATCTTTAATAAAGGTGAGTCAATGAACCTAGGTGCCTAGAAAACAACATTTTCTTTGACATGGTCGGACTTAAAATAATTATTAAATGAGTAATTTTTATTAATTATAAAATATCCTTAAAAATTCTAAGTCTAGTTTAAAAATTCTAAGCCTAAGTCTAAAGTGGGTAAGAAGATAAAAATTTAAACTATAAATTTAATAAATGATGGGGGATGAAGAAAAATCAAGTTAGGAATTGAAAGAGTAAAAATTTGTATCTAAAGATTTAATTATATAAATGTGTGCAAAATAATACCAAATTGGAACTAAGATAAGAAATGAAATAAATATAAAAAGGAATGTGGAAGCATAGAAATGAATCTAATCTAGTTTAACTACAGAACTTTCCTAAATTAAACATAACTAAGTTTTAGAAAGGCATCAGCCATTAAAAGTGAAATAGAGGGAATAAAATGACAGCTAGGAGCACTTTTAGGATGGGTGAGGGAAATTGACATTTAATTAAATTAAATAGTGAATTTTTGGTGCAACTAAGGGATCGGGTGAGAAGTGTATGGGGGAGAGTAATTTCTAATTAATTTTAGAAAAATGAATTTAATGTGCAATTAGCAAATGGACACTAAGAAAAATTATATAAAAGAAATGGCTACGAGGAGGAATGGATCATGACCAGTATGCGTAAAGTTATGCTGCCGGAATTTTTTTGACTGATTTTTCTTGTGAGAGTTGGGATACCCAACTTGAAAAAGAGAGAGTGGTAGCTCATCCTTGCGAGGTGATGCAAGAGCATCTCCAGCACATCAAGCGAGCCAGCATGGAGCGGAAGACAGCTGGACAAGCCAACACACATTTTTGGAAAATGCTTTGGGATTGTTCGCAAGTCTTAAATGAATCATTTAAGAGAAGGCGCACTTTGTGTATTGTAATGGACCTTGAGCGGATAGCTCTCGTCCTTAGGTAGATGAGGCATTTAAGATAGTTAATGTAAAGTAGATAGAATATTTAATTCTAGATTTGATAGTTTATAGTCCAAGAGGGAAAACGGATATAGACACCCTCATTGTAACATTATTCAGGATCGAGCATTCAGAAAGAGAAGAGCAAGCAGAGAGTTGTGTAAAGAACACCCATGTATAGATATTGAATTAATAGAAGAAAGCTTTGATTCAATTTCATGGTTATGTGTTATTTCTCTGTGTGTTGATATTTTGCTCATGAATGTTTGCTTCTTGTCATGCATTTGATTTTATATGTTGTGTATGTGATTTCATGGTTGAATTGAAGTCTGAAGGAAAGAAGAAATTAGTTTCAATTGTTTCTCTACTTTGAACCAGAGAATTCCTGCAAGGACTGGAGTCGAATTTTTCCGCAAGGAGTGCGTTGACAGAAGGGTTCACTTAGAGGAAAATTTTGTTCTCACTTCTTCGAGGGTGCAAGTTAGGCACAGTGTCGTGCAAGGAGTGCATAGGCCAAGGAAAAGCCTCAGGGTTACGAACCTGAGCAAAACTTTGATAGACTGCTGTTGCAGGAGTGCGCAGTGTCAAAATACTTCAACACTTAGACGTTGTTGAAGATTTTCCGCAAGGGGTGCGTGCAAGAAGTTCTCAAAAGGACTTAAGAAGTCGAGAACAAACTCAGGAGGAATAGGCCTTCGAATTCATCGAAGGATAAGCGCAAGGGAAGCTGTCCTTGAAGTTCGGAGAAGTGTCGCAGAGTTGCGAGCGGGTGAACGAGTCTCGTGGGGAGACACTTCTTCCTTTTCGTGGTTTTCATAGGGAAGAACGAACGGACAAAATCATCCGAGGAGGTTTCACAGAGTTTTGTGGGTCGTTGGATCTTGCGGAGGTGCAAGGAGATTACGGCGGAGGTGTCCAAAATATTCTAAGCTCAGGACAGATAGAGTGTTGATACAAGTTGGTCGGGGCCGTTGTATTATTCGCGAGATCGCCCATTGGGATCTCGTGAGAAAGGTGTCGAAAAATCGGCTGCGGGAGTCACGAAGTCGCGAGGGGTGATATCCCGATGATGATGTAAGACGTGTGGGACCACAGAAGCAAGTGGAGTATAGGTGGCGAAAATCGGGCTCGTAAGTTGAACAACCAAATATCGGGAGGTACAAGTCGCGAGGGCGCAAGGTAGCGAAATCGGGACGGGAGAATATCAGCGTCTCGGTACATCGAGACTCGGGAGTTGGAGGACCGAGTGATAGGAGTCGGGAGTAGCGAAGTCACGATAGCACGAGGTCGCGGTAGAGTCGAAGGCCCGATAAGGCGAGAGGAAGTCAGCGTTGACTGACATATCAGATCTCAGGGATTCGAGAGCCCAGCGAGTAAACGAGAACTCGCGAAGTCACGAGTGTCGATCCTCTAAAAGGGAGAAGAGAGGATCGTGCGCGAAATAGAACCTGTGGGGTGCATATTTCCCGATTGGGAAATAGAAGAACAGCTGAGTTCTTCGAGCCAAGAGGAGAGAAGGTCCTGAAGAGAGCAGTCGTACTTCTGAGGAGTATGGTTGCGTCAGAGTGGTATCAGAGCAGGATTGTCTCTTTGTTTTCTGTAGCAGAGAGAAGGGAAAATTCGCCATGCCGCCCAGGAGAGAAAGACAATCACCTAACCCATAAGACAGGGAGGTGCAAAGAAGAGGCAGGCCAGTAGGAAATCCAGAAATGGAGAGGCAGATGAGAGATCTTCGAGCGAGATTAGAAGATATGGAGGCAGTGCAGAGATGCACAGCCAGTGCAGGGGATCTAAGTGACTCTGATGGCGAGGTTGAGGTTGAACGCGAGGAGGAAGTTGCGGCTGAAGATGCATCAACAGAGCGGTTGATAAAAGCTATCGCCAAAATGGGGGCGAAGGCGAAGATGGACATTCCAGACTATGAGGGGAATCTAGATGCAGAAGAGCTTCTAGACTGGATTAGAGCTCTTGACACCTACTTTGATTATGAGGATATCGAAGAGGACAAGAAGGTCAAGCACGTTGTTACGCGCTTGAAGGGACATGCAGCATTATGGTGAGACGAGCTTCAAGCAGATAGACATTCCAAAGGAAAACAAAAGATCAAGAGTTGGGATCGAATGATCACGAAGATGAAGGTGAAGTTCATCCCAAGGGATTATCAAATCACACTGTTCAGGAGAATGCAGAACCTGAGACAGAAGATGATGATAGTGAAATAATACACTGAGGAATTCTATCGACTAAACATCAGAGCAGGTCATCGGGAGAGCGATGATGAGAAGGTTTCCAGATATCTGAATGGTCTGAGATACAAAATTCAGGATGAATTGAGCATGGTTACCATCAGGACGGTGGAGGATGCTTATCAGATGGCTCTGAAAGCAGAAGAGAAGTTGAGCCATAAGCAGGGTCAGCGAGGGCGAGGCAGAAGTCAGCCCAGAGGCAAGGTAGTTGCCCAAGAGAAATATCAAAATCCCAAGGAGGAATGGAAGAAACCTCAGGGTAAGGTTGAAAGAGGTGGAACCTCATAGTGAGGACAGCAATATGCTGAGCAGAGAGGGTAGCATAATGAGAAGAAGGGAGATTATGCTGACACAAATACTTTTCCTCGTACTAGAGATAGAAGAAGAGGCAAAGGTGGAGTTATCACATGTTTCACATGTAGGAAGAATGGGCACAGGTCATTTGAGTGTTCGGAGAAAAAGAAGGACATCGGAGAAGATCACATCGCCAAAGCACAGAGGCGAGATGTTGAAGAAGAAGGAGTAGAAAGCGGAAGCTCACTTCTGATGCGAAAAGTCCTTTTGACGCCTGAGAAAGAGGTGCAGGAGAGTTTAGCTCAAAGGACCAGACTGTTCCGGAAAGCTTGAAAAACCAAGGATAGGAAATGCAAGGTTTTCATGGATAGCGGAAGCACAGACAATCTCGTTTCGACCGAGATGGTAGAGAAGTTGGATCTGGAGACAACTGATCACCCGAGTCCATACAAAGTATCATGGCTACATAAGGGACATCAGGTAAGTGTCACTAAACAGTGCTTAGTTGACATCAAGATAGGGGGATATAATGATAAAATACTATGTGATGTCATTCCCATGGATGTATGTCATTTATTGCTGGGTAGACCATGGAAATATGATAGAAATGTGGTTCATGATGGGAGGATGAACACATACACTTTAGATAAGGATGGGAGGACACACAGGTTTCTTTCGATAAAGGATAAGGAAGTGAAACTGGAAGTCAGAAACACAATACTTCTCATGAGTGGGAAGGAGCTTCTTACAGAGATGGAGAAGGAAGAAGATCCACAATTCTTTGTGGTCAGGAAACTGAGGATTGTCCTAAATAGCACAAGAGTGGATGATCTACAAGATGAGATTCAAGAACTGCTGGGAGAGTTCGTTGACATCATCATGGATGAATTACCTCGTTTGTTTCCATCGATGAGGAGTGTGAGTCATCACATTGATCTCATACCAGGAGCTAGTTTTCCGAATAAGGCTGCGTATAGATTGACGCTGCAGGAGACCGAGGAGGTCAAGAAGCAGGTCTAGGAGTTATTGAACAAAGGATTGGTCAGAGAAAGCCTGAGTCCGTGTGTTTTTCCAATAGTTCTTAGTCCGAAGAAGGATGGGGGTTGGAGGATGTGCACTAACTCAAGAGTGATCAACAAAATTACCATCAGGTACAGGTTTCCACTGCCTAGAATGGATGATCTGATGGATTGGCTGAGTGGGGAAAATTATTTTTCAAAGATTGATCTGAAGAGTGGATATCATCGGATTCACATGAGGGAAGGTGATGAATGGAAGACAGCATTCAAGACAAACGAAGGTTTGTACGAATGGTTGGTCATGCAGTTTGGCTTGACAAATGCACCAAGTACTTTTATGAGGTTGATGAATGAAGTCCTGAGGGAATTCATCGGAAAATTTGTTGTCGTGTATCTAGATGATATACTGATTTTCAACAAGACAAAGTCTGAACATTTGAAGCATTTGGCCGTTGTGATGAGGAAGTTACAGCAGGAGAAGTTGTTGGTCAACATGAAGAAGTGCTCATTCATGAAGACAGAGCTCATTTATTTGGGTTTTGTTATTTCGGCGAATGAATTAAAGATGGATCCGAGTAAAGTAGAGGTAATAAAAAATTGTCCATCACCAAGAAATGTTTTCGAGGTGAGAAGTTTTCATGGACTGGCTAGTTTCTACCGAAAATTCATCAGGAATTTAAGTGTAATTAGCGCAGCAATGATGGATACAGTGAAGAAGCGGCATAAGTATTTTCATTGGACAACAGAGGCTGAGAAAAGCTTCAATCTGTTGAAGCAGAAGATCACGGAACAACCATTGTTGGTGTTACCGGATTTCTAGAAGACATTTCAGGTGAAGTGTGATGCAAGCGGATATGCCATAGGAGCGGTCTTGAGTCAGGAAGACAGACCAGTTGCATATTTCAGTGAGAAGTTGGATGAAACAAAGTTGAAATACTCCACGTATGACAAAGAATTTTATGCTATCATACAGGCATTGAAGAAGTGGAGGCATTACTTGATCCCAAAAGAATTTGTATTGTACAGCGATAATCATGCATTACAGTTTGTGAGTCAACAGGAGAAGTTGAATCAGAAGCATGCAAAATGGGTAGAGTACATGCAAAATTTCACATTTTTTATTAAACACGTTTCAGGTACTGCTAACAAAGTGGCTGATGCTTTGAGCAGGAAATTTTTGTTGATGCAGGAGTTCCAAGTCAAAACATTGGGTTTTGAAAGTCTTAGGGACATGTACACAGGTGATGCAGATTTTGGAGAAGCATATGAGGTAGCTGAGAATCCAGTTCTCAGAGATAGGAGTCCTTGGATAGATTATATGATCCAGGAGGGATTTTTGTTCAGAGGCAATCAACTGTGTATTCCGAATTGCTCCATGAGGGAGAACTTGTTGAAAGAGAAACACAGTGGTGGATTGGCAGGACACTTTGGCCACGACAAAACATTTGCGAAGCTGAGTGAATCATATTTTTGGCCAGACATGCAAGCATAGGTCAAGAGATTTGTTGATAGATGCAGGATTTGCCAACATTCGAAGGGAAGAAAGCAGAATGCAGGCTTTTATCAGCCATTACCCATACCAGAGAGGCCATGGGAGGCGATCAGCATGGACTTTGCATTGGGTTTGTCAAGGATGCAAAGAGGGGTTGATTCCATCTTTGTGGTGGTAGAAAGGTTTTCAAAGATGGCACATTTCATCCCATGCCAGAAGACCAGCGATGTGATTCACATCACGAATTTGTTTTTCAAAGAGGTCATTCGACTTCATGGATTACCGAGAAGCATAGTTTCGGACAGGGATACAAAATTCATAGGGCATTTTTGGAGGATTCTATGGAGGAATCTAGGAACTAACTTGGCGTTTAGTTCGGCTTATCATCCTCAGACAGACGGACAAACAGAAGTGGTCAACAGAAGTCTGGGAGACTTGCTGAGGAGCTTGGTGACAGAACACCACAACAGTTGGGATAACATATTACCACAGGAAGAGTTTGCTTACAATGACTGTGAACAGGAGCAGAGGAAAAAGTCTGTTTGATATTGTATACGACAGGCAGCCGAGAGGAGTTTTTGAACTCGGGGAATCAGAACAGACTGCTACTAGCAACGCTAGGACAGAAGAGTTTGTTGAGGCAATGAAGGAACTTCACAGCAGAGTGAAGCAGCGGCTGATTGATTCAAATCAGGAATACAAGCACAGAGCAGATCAGCATCGGAGACAACTCCAGTTCAAAGTTGGTGATCTGGTTCTAGCACACTTGAGAAAGGAGAGGTTCCCGAGAGGAACATACAATAAGTTAAAGATGAATAAAATCGGGCCATGCAGAGTCCTGAAGAAATTTGGAGAGAATGCTTATGAGATTGAGTTGTCGGATGGCATCAGGATATCTCCGACATTCAATGTCTCAGACTTATACCCATATAAGGCTGAGGAAGTAGAAGCTAGAAGTGATGAACATCCAAAAGTCCAGTGGTAGAAGCAAATGTCGATTGCGGAAAAGCCACAAATGGAATACATACTGGACAAGAGAGTGGGTAAGAAGACCAGGAGAAAAGAATACTATGAGTTTTTGGTCAAATGGAAGAATCACTCAGTGGAAGATGCCAGCTGGGAGACCGAAGCAGTGATACAGAAGCATGGGCAGACCGTGTAGGAGCTCATGGACAGGAGCCCATGAAATTTTTCAAGCCGGGGAGTATGATGCAGGAGCATCGCCAGCACATCAAGCGAGCCAGCATGGAGCGGAAGACAGCTGGACAAGCCAGCACACATTTTTGGAAAATGCTTTGGGATTGTTCGCAAGTCTTAAATGAATCATTTAAGAGAAGGCGCACTTTGTGTATTTTAATGGACCTTGAGCGGATATCTCTCGTCCTTAGGTAGATGAGGCATTTAAGATAGTTAATGTAAAGTAGATAGAATATTTAATTCTAGATTTGATAGTTTAGAGTCCAAGAGGGAAAACGGATATAGACACCCTCATTGTAACATTATTCAGGATTGAGCATTCAGAAAGAGAAGAGCAAGCAGAGAGTTGTGTAAAGAACACCCATGTATAGATATTGAATTAATAGAAGAAAGCTTTGATTCAATTTCATGGTTATGTGTTGTTTCTCTGTGTGTTGATATTTTTCTCATGAATGTTTTCTTCCTGTCATGCATTTTCTTTTATATGTTGTGTATCTGATTTCATGGTTGAATTGAAGTCTGAAGGGAAGAAGAAAGTATTCTCAATTGTTTCTCTACTTTGAACCAGAGAATTCCTGCAAGGAGTGCAGTCGAATTTGTCCACAAGGAGTGCGTTGACAGAAGGGTTCACTTAGAGGAAACTTTTGTTCTCACTTCTTCGAGGGTGCAAGTTAGGCACAGTGCCGTGCAAGGAGTGCGCAGGCCAAGGAAAAGCCTCAGGGTTGCGAACCTGAGAAAAACTTTGATAGATTGTTGTTGCAGGAGTGCGTAGTGTTGAAAGACTTCAACACTTAGACGTTGTTTAAGATTTTCCGCAAGGGGTGCAGGCAAAAAGTTCTCAAAAGGACTTAAGAAGTCGAGAACAAACTCAGGAGGAATAGGCCTTCGAATTCATCGAAGGATAAGCGCAAGGGAAGTTGTCGTTGAAGTTTGGAGAAGCGTTGCAGAGTTGCGAGCGGGTGAACGAGTCTCGTGGGGAGACACTTCTTCCTTTTCGTGGTTTTCAAAGGGAAGAACGAACGGACGAAATCGTCCGAGGAGGTTTCACAGAGTTATGTGGGTCGTTGGATCTTGCGGAGGTGCAAGGAGATTACAGCGAAGGTGTCCAAAAGATTCTAAGCTCAGGACAGATAGAGCATTGATACAAGTCGGTCGGGGCCGTTGTATTATTCGCGAGATCGCCCATCAGGATCTCATGAGAAAGGTGTCGAAGAATCGGCCGCGGGAGTCACGAATTTGCGAGGGGCGATATCTCGACAGTGATGTAAGCTGTGTGGGACCGCAGAAGCGAGTGGAGTACAGGTGGTGGAAATCGGGCTCGTAAGTTGAACGACCAAATATCGGGAGGTACAATTTGCAAGGGCACGAGGTAGCGAAATCGCAACGGGAGAATATCGGCGTCTCGGTACATCAGGACTCAGGAGTTGGAGGACCGAGTGATAGGAGTCGAGAGTAGCGAAGTCACGATAGCGCGAGGTCACGGTAGAGCCGAAGGCCCGATAAGGAGAGAGGAAGTCAGCGTTGACTAACATATCGGGTCTCGGGGATTCGAGATCCCAACGAGTAAATGAGAACTCGCGAAGTCGCGAGTGTCAATCCTCCGAAAGGGAGAAGAGAGGATCGCGCGTGAAATAGAACCTGTGGGGTGCAGATTTCCCGATTGGGAAATAGAAGAACAGTTGAGTTCTTTGGGCCAAGAGGAGAGAAGGTCCTGAAGAGAGTGGTCGTACTTCTGAGGAGTACGGTTGCATCACGAGGCGAGATGGGACCTAGAGTTTTTTGGTTGTATTTGTGTCTGGCCCCTTTGCGTCTCAGTGGGCTAAGGGAGAAGAAGAGTGTCCCTAGTGTTTATTGGGAGGTACCGGTGAGGTCTTCACGGTTAGAAAAGGGGAGTGGGATGGAGTGCAAGCGTGGGAGATCATCATCGACTTCTCGCCTTCAGTTACTGTATTTTTATTTAAATTTGTAATCGCATTGGATTAATTTGTATAATCTAGTTTTTGTTTTTACCTTGCGTAATTGTGTGAGATATTAAGATCAAGAGATAATATTCTAGATGCTTTTATAAATGCTAGAGGCAGATTCCTAATAATTTTACCACCATTTTTAATGTAAATATGAGCTTGAATGTATACATATATAAATGTTTGACCACCATTGTTGTTAAATTAAAATCTGAGTCGAATGTATACATATATAAATGTTTGACCACCGCCATTGTTAATTTCAAATATGAGCTTGAATGTCTACATACAAAATGTTCGATCATCGCCTGGTTAATTTCAATCTGAGCTTGAATGTCTACTACATACAGAATGTTTGATCACTTCCCTTTAAGTTGAACCTGAGTTTGTATTATCCAATCCATAAAACATTTTTTTCCAAATCGATTTTTTTCTCTAATGAGGTCGCTGCTAGCCAAAATTGATCTGGAACTAATCAAAAATTCTTATTATACTTACCCACGTTTTTTCTTAGTCTCCAGCAAAGTTTTACTCTGTCAATGCACACTCCACCTATGGATTTTTGTTGAAGTAGGCTCAGGAAATTTACCCATGTTTTTCCTCACTCTCCAACGAAGTTTTACTCTGTCAATGCACATTCCACCTTTGGTTTTTTTCCAAAGGATGCCCAGGAAATTTACCCTCCTTACCTCTGTGTTTTTAGTGTAAAACGTGCTCAGACTATGGGGCAAACTAGCAAGATTTTTTACCCTCCTTACCTCTATGCTTTTGGTGTAAAAACGTGCTCAGAGTGTGGAGGAAAATAGAAAGAGTTTTTACCCTCTTTACCTTTGTGTTTTTTGTGTTGAAACGTGCTCAGACTGTGGGGGAAACTAGCAAGATTTTTTACCCAACTTACCTCTATGTTTTTGGTGTAAAAACATGCTCAGACTGTGGGGGAAACTAGCAATATTTTTTACCCTCCTTACCTCTATTTTTTTGGTGTAAAAACGTGCTCAAACTGTGGGGGAAACTAGAAATATTTTTTACCCTCCTTACCTCTGCGGTTTTGGTGTAAAAACAT
This sequence comes from Picea engelmannii, assembly GCA_009831015.1. Classification (NCBI taxonomy): domain Eukaryota; kingdom Viridiplantae; phylum Streptophyta; class Pinopsida; order Pinales; family Pinaceae; genus Picea; species Picea engelmannii. The sequence goes on from ML811311.1 coordinate 44,954, forward strand.
GCTCAAACTGTGGGGGAAACTATCAAGAGTTTTTACCCTCCTTAACTCTGTGTTTTTGGTGTAAAAATGTGCTCATACTATGGGGGAAACTGGCAAGATTTTTTACCTTCCTTACCTCTATGCTTTTAGTGTAAAAATGTGCTCAGACTGTGGGAGAAACCAACATGTGGTTATACCATGTTTATCTCTGTGTTTTTATGTGTAAAATGTGTTATCTTGTGGGGGAAACCAGCATGCATTTTAACCATCTTCTTCTCTGCGTTTTTTTTTTGTGTAAAATGTGCTAGCTTGTGGGGGAACCAACATGATTTTTTACCTTCTTTATCTCTGCGTGTTGCTCACTATTTTTGCCCATAACTTTCCTCATTATCTTTGCGTTGTTGGTGAATTTACCAAATCTATGTTTTCCTTCATGTATCTAAGTTATTAAGTCCCTGCCTTTTTCTTATTCCTACACTTTTTTTGGCATTAGAAGATGCCCTGCACATTGGAGTGTCCTTTAGTTTCATTTGATTTTAATTAGTAATATTCAAAGAAAGATATATTCTTTCAATGCGATCACATAGTTTTATATGTATCTTTTTCCTTATGATGTCTAGAAGTCTTCAAGATTAATATTCGTTGTTAAGTGTCATTTTATATCTCAACGTTAATTTTAATGAGCACTTTAGATATCTATGACCTATCAATAAAAAGATCTACTGAATGTTTGATTTATTTTGGGATTAGTCTATAAATGAATGAAAGAATTATATTCGCGCATTCATTATAGGTGATGTATCTAATTTACTTGAGTATGAATTAAAATGTTGAAAGAATATTGTAGATTAATAGCACCTAAGTTGGGGACTTTACGATGTAAATTGTAAGCCTCATTGAAAAACATGACTACTTTGTGCATGAATTGGAATTGATACTTATTTTGTGCCATGTATTAAAAGAGATGTATTGAATGTTTGGATGTGATTTGATTACATGAGCACCTTGATTAATGTTGATGTGTGATCAATTTAATAATTATATTGTTTGTGCACCTTGAAAATGTAGAGGGGTGATTACTTAAGTAAATAAATTATTTGTGCGCCACGATATAAATGTTGATGAATTATGTGTTATGAACAATGTTGATGTATAACAATATGTGTATAATTTACTTTCTTCCTCTTAAATTGAAGTATGATTGGTTGAGTTGATAGCTTGGTTGTGCCATGAGATAAATCAATAGTTTGTTCTGGTGAAATGAATAATTAATAATTGATAAATGATTGAGTTATAAATTAACCTTGCGCCATGGATTATGTTGTGATTAAATTATTGGATTGATTGCGCATTGGATTAACAACGGATGTAAAATGATTTAGCTTGATTGCCCATGCACCTTGAAATAATGGTGATGCATGATTAGTTTAGTAACAAAATGTACTTGTGCGTCTTAATTTAAGTGGGTGTGTGATTTCTTCATCATTATTCTTTTGCACCTTGAATTTTAATGTTAACTAATCTGGCGTCATGAATTTATTAGATATATGACTGATTTAGTGACTAGATTTCTCTTGCACCTTACTTACATCGACATGTGATTGTTCTAGAATTGTTTACTCTCGCGCACAGCGAATATTTAATAATTGATGAATGACTGATAACGATATTGATTACCCTTGCGCCATGATTAATTGATGAATATGATTGATGCATAGATCTAGTTGATGATTGGACTTGTTTGTTAGTGGGATGTACACACCTCCTTGTTCCTCATAATAGTCGTCATCCTTGAGACCTTAAATGGTTAAAATCAATTGGAACCTGGGATTGAGTGTTTCTTATGTGTCTTGGAGGTCCTAACCTTGCAGGGTAGGTCGAGAGGGTAGTCATTTTATATTCATTATTTGATTGTACGTGTTGTAAATTGTTTCAAGATGATTATGATGTTTTGATTTGCTATGCTACTAATGTTCATGTGTCACTCTCCTTCGTTGACACGTTGAATGCGTCATTAGTGATTTCCATGATGAGTAGTTGGTATTGTTTTTACTTATGATGTTGTTGATTAGGCGTTGTTGTGATCATGTGTTGATGTTAATTTCTTAATGAAAAAAAAAATACCTTTTGTGCTTCTCTTTTTCTTAGGCATAATGGAGGGCCATTACATATGGTATCAGTGCAGGTTCAACCTTGCGGCTGTGGATCGTCTTGCCTTCCACTGTATTTTACACTCGATTAATAACTTAATGCTAATTAAAAAAAAATTAACTTGTCCATGCAGTAATAATTGTTAGAGGACGTTGCGGAGGTTCACAACGTGGTGCTAGGGGAGGAGGTGCAACGACTCCAATAGCACCTGTGTCAAAGGGGTCCAACCCCCAAGGATAAGAACAAGTCATTGGGCATGAGAAGATTGTTGTGCGGGATGTGGTTGGGTTGATGAGGTCATGTCAAAGGATATCTGAGGCCTTGATTAACCGTCTATATGGAGATGAGGCCAGGGTGCCTATACCCCCTGAGGGTCCACAGCGCACCCCAGTCGGTACTGGTAACATTCACCGAGAACTTGAGAAGGTCAAGTTTCCTACACCTCCAACATGAAGGTCCACATGGCGGTCTTTCAGCTGAAGGGGAGCGCTCTTCTATGGTGGAAGATGCTCCTATCACAACTGAATATGGTCGTCGAAGACATGTCATACGAATTGTTCGAGGAGCGGTTCCAGGAGAGGTATTTGTCTGAGGAATTCATTGAGCTCCAATTAAATGAGTTCAACACCTTATGATAGGGAGGTTGTACAGTGCCCGAGTATGAGGCTTGTTCCATGGAGTTTCTTAGGTATGCTCCACATATGAACACCAAGAAGCTCAAGGTCAACAAGTTTTTGTTCGGACTTAACGTCAGCATTTGTGTGAAAGTGAGGATACTAATGCCTCAGACGTTGCACAATATTGTCCAGAAGGACCTCTTAGTTGAGGAAGAGATTATCAGTCGGGGCTAAGGGAAGACTCCTCCAAGACTAACTGAATGAATGATGCCAGGTGCATAGCAGCATCAGATACCAACCCGACGTACACCAAGGTATTGGGATACGTCGTGAGGATCCACGTTCATGACGCCCCAACGATCGACTCCTTGGCGAGGAACTCCCTACAGAGGACCATCGCATCAACATCCATGTCATCTGCAGCAGCAGTTGTTTAGGCCTATTTAGGCATGTTCAAGATGAGTTTAGCTACGTGGAAATGGATTTGGGATCCAAGAAGAAGGTTGGAGGAAAGGTTACGGAATGTATCCTTAACCTAGGATATTTTGTCACGAAGGCCAACCTATACATCACGATCTTAGGATCTTATGACATAGTGATCAGTATGGACTGGTTGGAATCACATGATGTGATACTCAACTATAATACTAAACGGTTAAGTTTGATCGATGACAAGGGACAGAGACGAGTGATTGTAGGAAGAAACCAAGGATTTTCCCTAAGGTTCATCTCTTCCCTATAGCTATGAAAGAGTATGCGCAAAGGACGCAAGCTATATGAAATATTAACGCTGAACGACAAGGGTGTGGTGGAAGGACTAGAAAACCTTTCAGTAGTATGAGAGTTTGAAAATGTGTTCCTAGAAGAGTTACCAGGTTTGCGCCCGAAAGAGAGTTGGAATTTACCATCGACTTAAAACATGGAACTAAACCGATAACAAGAATGCCTTATCAGATGTCGGCCCCTAAGTTACAAGAGTTGAAAATGCAACTAAAAGAGTTTTTGGACCTAGGAATTATATGTCCAAGTGTGTCACCTTGGGATGCGCCCATTATTTTCATACGAAATAAGGATGGGTTGTGGAAACTCTACAATTGTCAATTAAACAAGGCAATGATCAAGAACCAATATCTGTTTCCAAGAATAGATGATTTGTTTGATCAAATGAAAGGCACAATGGTGTTATCAAGGATCAACTTGAGATCAATATATCACCAATTATGGATCAAAGAGGAAGACATTCCTAAGACCACATTCAAGATGAGGTTCGGGCATTACGAGTTTATCATTTTATCATTTGGACTGACAAACACCCGAGGGGTATTCATGATCTTGATGAATGGGGTGTTCCACGAATACTTGGACAAGTTTATTCAAGTATTCATTGATGACATATTGATATATTCTTGGAGGATGGAAGAACATGGCGAACATGTGTGTTTGGTACTACAATGTTTAGGAGAAAACAAGTTATATGAGAAATTTTCGAAATGCTCTTTTTATCAATCGAGGATTCATTATTTGAGGCATGTTATCTCCGGCAAAGGCATCGTTGTGGAACCAATGAAGGTAGAGGTCATTATGGAATGGCCTGCACTGACGAATGTACCAAAAGTACGTAGCTTCATGGGTTTAGTTGGATATTATCGACGATTCATCGAAGGTTTTTTAAAGATAGAAACTCTGATCATGGAATTGCAGAAGAAAAACAAGAAGTTTGTATGGACCGAGAAATGAGTGGAAGCATTTCGAAGGCTCAAGGATTTGTTGACGACAACCCCGATACTAAAATTCCCCGACATGGATGAGGACTTCTTGGTATGCAAAGATGCATCCAAGGAAGGCTTAGGCAGAGTCTTGATGCAAGACAGTTGAGTGATCGCTTACATCTCAAGGATGTTAAGAAAGAATGAGGAGAACTACGTGACGCACAATTTGGAGTTGTTTGCCATTTTGTATTCCCTGAGAGTGTGGAGACACTAACTGATTAGACGAAAATTTGAACTGAAAGCAGACCTCTGTGGTTTGCAGCACATTTTTATGCAAAGTGACTTGAACACACGACAAAGGCGTTGGTCAGAACTGCTTAGCGAGTATGATTTTGAGATTACCTACATAAAAGGAACAATGAACAAAGTGGCAGATGCATTGATTCGTAGACCACACATGTTTTCGGTGATACCTCTCCAAATGAATCTTCGCGAAAATATTATAACTATACAGTGCGACGATGACTGGTATAAAGAGGTTAAGGAAAATATCGGACAAGACACCATGTTGGTACCAAAATTTGAGGTATTTATTGTGGAAAACGATGGATTAATGAGGTATAATAACCGGATTTACATACTGCCTAACGACGAGTTGAGAAGTTTGATCTTAAACGAATCTCATAGAGCAGTCTACATGGCTCAACCAGGAGTCACGAAGATGAGGGAAGGCCTTAAGCCCTTATTCTTCTGGAAAGGAATGAAGGCAGACATTGTCAACTACATGGTGAGATCTCTAGAATGTAAGCAGGTGAAATTTGAACATAGACATCTGGCAGGATTACTACAACCACACGTTATTCAGGAATCGAAATGGGAAGTCATTTCGATGGAATTTATTATTGGATTGTCATTGACGGTAAGGAGGCATGACTCGATTTTCATGGTAGTTGACACTCTGACGAAGAGTGTGCATTTTATCCATGTACGTACGACGTATTATGTGCCAGATATAGCTAGATTTTTCATTAGTGATATTGTGAGATGGCATGGTGTGCTTAAGAGGATCATATATAATCGAGGATCAGTGTTTACATGACAATTTTGGACTAGCTTCCAAGAGGCTTTGGGAACCCATCTTAAATTTAGTACAACATATCACCCAGAGACAGATGGCCAAACAGAAAGAACGAACCAAATCTTGGAAGATATGTTGTGTATGTATGCGATGGACCAGGAAAAGTGTTGGAAGGAGTTCTTTCCATTGGTAGAGTTTTCATACAACAACATCTCTATCAAAACACCATTAAGATGGTGCCATTTGAGTTTCTTTACGAGAGATCGTGTCGGACGCTTTTGATATGGGATCGACTTGATGATAGGGTCTTGGTAGGACCATAAGTGATCCAAGAAATGGAAGAACAAATGCAAACGATAAGACAATGGATTAAGGAAGTGTAGGATCGACAGAAGAGTTATGTCGATGTGCATCGCATTGTCCGTAGTTATGAATTTGGTGATCGAGTATTCTTGTAGGTGAAACCACACAAGAGTTCAATCAATTTTGGAAAGGGTGCTAAACTCTCTCCTAGGTTTGTGGGACCTTTTGAAGTTTTTGAAAAGAAAGGGCATGTGGCCTATTGACTAGCCTTCCTGATTCTTTGAGGTGTATGCAAAAAAACTTTCATGTATCTGTTTGAGACATTATGTTAGTAATCCTACACATGTGATTGACATGAGTTCTTTACAAATGCCAGACGAGGGTGCACTCACGGTGGAGCCAATCTGCATTCTAGACCATCGCATTAGACATCTATGGTTTCAAATAGTCTATCAAGTCAAGGTCCAGTGGGAAAATTATAGTCCACACTCGGCTACCTGGGAGGATGCATATGATATGTGCCAGCAATTTCCATTTTTGTTCGATAGTTAGACATTCAGATCTTGTGAGATACTTTATTTACTGCACATATATACTGTGAAACTTTGGGACAAAGTTTAAAACAAGAGGGGGTGTATGTAACATCTCGCTCTTTTGCACACATGATTTGACTTATTCTTTGAAGACACTTGTGTGAAAGTGATCCGGTTTAGTATATGGTTGTATGTTTCTCATATGGATTCTGATGATGATTTTGTTGGATTGTGATGTTATGTTATTTCATATATATGTATAGATAGGTGTTATTGACAGGTTTCTCCTAATTGTACAGGACACTCGACAGACTGAGGATGTCGATGGAATCAATGGACCTCCTTGGACTCTGAATCGAGTCAAGGAGTGGACTATATATGGTTTGGGTATTTCTATTTATGCATATGTAACATATGATCAGGTATATTATGATGTTGTTTATGGATCGTTGACAATGTTTCATTGATGGATGCAAGTTGACGATTGTTTACTAATCAGACTCACATAAGGAGTAAAGGGTCCATGCATAGCAACCATATATTAAGGGAGAGGTGTGCCAGCAACCCTGCCACAGCCTACTATCACTCCTGTCGTGGATCGAATTGTAGGTTAACTATTACCTAGTTCAAGAGATCCACAATGTCGTGAGAGCAGGCTGAGACAGTCGCTCACGAAGATTTTAAGGGGTGTGCAATAAGGTAGGCTCCTTATTCCTTGTAGGCCCTTAGTCTCTCACAAGGTCTCCTGATGGATTATTGACTCCAAGGGTTGTACCACTACCAAAATCAGTCAAAGGCAAGTGGCACCCTTGGAGCACGTAGTGTGTCTTAAACGGCACGTCGCATAAATAAAAATTGAATAAAGGTGAGTGGCACCCTTGGATCATATAGTGCATCTTGAAGGACACATCACATAATTAAAACTTAAATAAAGGCGAGTGGCACCCTTGGAGCATGGAGTGTGTCTTGAAGGGAACGTTGTGATCTTTAATAAAGGTGAGTCAATGAACCTAGGTTCCTAGAAAACAATATTTGTTTTGACATGGTCGGACTTAAAATAATTATTAAATGAGTAATTTTTATTAATTATAAAATATCCTTAAAAATTTTAAGCCTAGCTTAAAAATTTGAACCTAAATCTAAAGTGGGTAAGAAGACAAAAATTTAAACTATAAATTTAAAAAATGTTGGGGGATGAAGAAAAATCAAGTTAGGAATTGAAAGAGTTAAAATTTGTATCTAAATATTTAGTTATATAAATGTGTGCAAAAGAATACCAAATTGGAACTAAGATAAAAAAAAAGAAATAAATATAAAAAGGAATGTGGAAGCATAGAAAGGAATCTAGTCTAGTCTAACTAAAGAACTTTCCTAAATTAAACACAACTAAGTTTTAGAAAGACATCATCCATTAAAAAGGAAATAGAGGGAATAAAGGGACAACTAGGAGCGATTTTAGGAGTGCTTTTATGATGGGTGAGGGAAATTGACATTTAATTAAATTAAATAGTGAATTTTTGGTGCAACTAAGAGATCGGGTGACAAGCGTACGGGGGAGAGTAATTCCTAATTAATTTTTAAAAAAATGAATTTTATGTGCAATTGGAAAGAGGACACTAACAAAAAATTTATAAAAGAAATGTTTGCGAGGAGGAATGGATCATGACTGGTATGCATAAATTTATGCTGTCAGAATTTCTTTGACTAATTTTTCTTGTGAGAGTTGGGATACCCAGCTTGAAAAAGAGAGAGTGGTAGCTCGACCTTGTGAGGCAAGCTGGGAGCTAGAGTTTTCTGGTTGTGCTTGTGCGTGGCCTCTTTGCGGCTCGAGGGAATAATGGGGAAAAAAATTACTCCTAGCATTGGTTGGGAGGTACCGGTTAGGTCTTCACGGTTAGCAAGGGGGGAGCGGGATGAAGCGCAAGCGTGGGAGATCATCATCAACTTCTCACCTTCGGTTACGGTATTTTTATTTAAATGTGTAATCGCATTGGATTAATTTGTATAATCTAGTTTTTGTTTTTACCTTGCATAATTGTGTGATATATTAAGATCAAGAAATAAGCTCCTAGATGCTTTTATAAATGCTAGAGATGAATTCCTAATAATTTCACTGCCATTTTTAATGTAAATCTGAGCTTGAATGTATACATATATAAATGTTTGATTATCATCGTTGTTAATTTCAAATCTGAGTTGAATGTATACACATATAAATGTTTGACCACCACCATTGTTAATTTCAAATCTGAGCTTGAATGTCTACATACGGAATGTTTATCACCCCTTGGTTAATTTCAATCTRAGCTTGAATGTCTACATACARAATGTTTGATCACTACCCTTTAAGTTGAACCTGAGTTTGTACTATCCAATCCATAACACATTTTTTTCCAATTCGATTTTTTTCTCTGATGAGGTTGTTGTCAACCAAAATTGATCTGGAACTGATAAAAAAWTCTTATGATCCTTACCTGTGTTTTCACTTACTCTCTAGCAAAGTTTTACTCTGCCAAAGCACACTCCACCTCTGTGTTTTTGTTGAAGGACTCCCAAKAAATTTACCCATGTTTTTTCTCACTCTCCAGCGAATTTTTACTCTGCCAATGCACATTCCACCTCTRCGTTTTTGTTGAAGGATGCCTAGGCAATTTACCCCCCTTACCTCTGTGTTTTTGGTGTAAAAKCATGCTCAGACTGGGGMAAACTAGCAAGAGTTTTTACACTCCTTACCTCTTTGTTTTTGGTGTAAAACATGCTCATACTGTGGGGGAAACTAGCAATAGTTTTTAGCCTCTTTACCTCTGCATTTTTTGTGTAAAATCATGCTCGGACTGTGGGGGAAACTAGCAATAGTTTTTACCCTTTTTAACTCTGTGTTTTTGGTGTAAAAATGTGCTTGGACTGTGGAGGAAACTAGCATGATTTTTTACCCTCCTTACCTCTACATTTTTGGTGTAAAAACGTGCTCAGACTGTTGGGGAAACTAGTAATATGTTTTACCCTCCTTACATTTGCGTTTTTGGTGTAAAAACATGTTTAGACTATGGGGGAAACTATCAAGAGTTTTTACACTCCTTACCTATATGTTTTTTTTGTAAAAACGTGCTCGGATTGTGGAGAAAACTAGCAATATTTTTTACCCTCGTTACCTCTACATTTTGGGTGTAAAAACGTGCTCAGACTATGGGGGAAACTGGCAAGATTTTTTACCCTCCTTACCTTTGCGTTTTTGGTGTAAAAATGTGCTTAGACTTTGGGGGAAAACCACATGCGGTTATACCATGTTTATCTATGTGTTTTTATGTGTAAAACGTGCTATCTTGTGGGGGAAACCAGCATGCATTTTTACCATCTTCATCTCTCTGCTTTTTTTTGTGTAAAACATGCTAGCTTATGGGGGAACCAGCATGAGTTTTTACCTTCTTTATCTCTATGTGTTGCTCACTCTTTTTGCCCAGAACTTTCCTCATTATCTCTGCTTTGTTGGGGAATTTACCAACTCTTCGTTTTCCTTCATGTCTCTGAGTTATTAAGTCCCTGCCTTTTTCTTATTCCTACACTTTTTTGGCATTAGAAGATGCCCTGCACATTGGAGTTTCCTTTAGTTTCATTTGATTTTAGTTAGTAATATTCAAAGGAAGATATCTTCTTTCAATGTGATCACATAGTTTTGTATGTATCATTTTCATTATCATGTCTATAAGTCTTCAAGTTTAATATTCATTGTTAAGTGTCGTTTTATATCTCAACGTTAATTTTAATGAGCACTTTAGATATCTATGACATGTCAATAAAAGGCTCTATTGAATGCTTGATTTATTTTGGGGTCGGTATATAAATGAATGAATGAATTCTATTTGTGCATTCATTATAGGTGATGTATCGAATTTACTTGAGTATGAATTAAATTGTTGAAGGACTACTATAGATTAATAGCACCTAAGTTGGGGACTTTGCAATGTAAATTGTAAGCCTCATTGAAAAACATGACTACTTTGCGCATGAATTGGCATTGATACTTATTTTGCGCCATGTATTAAAAGAGGTGTATTGAATGTATGGATGTAATTTGATTACATGAGCGCATTGATTAATGTTTATGTGTGGTCAATTTAACAATTAGATTGCTTGTGCACCTTGAAAATGTAGAGGAGTGATTACTTAAGTAAATAAATCATTTGTGTGCCATGATATAAATGTTGATGAATTTCACGTTATGAACAACGTTGATGTATAGTGATATGTGTATAATTTACTTGTTTCCCTTAAATTGATGTATGATTGGTTGAGTAGATAGCTTGGTTGCGCCATGAGATAAATCGATAGTTTTCTCTGGTGAAATGAATAATTATTAATTGGTGAATGATTGAGTTATAAATTTACCTTGTGTCATGGATTATGTTGTGATTAAATTATTGGATTTCTTTTGCATTGGATTAACGATGGATGTAAAATGATTTGTATTGATTAACTGGACGCCTTGCAATAATGGTGATGCATGATTAGTTTAGTAACAAAATGTACTTGCACGCCTTAATTTAAGTGGGCGTGTGAGTGCTTCATCATTATTCTTTTGCACCTTGAATTTAAATGTTAACTAATCTGGTGTCATAAATTTATTAGATATATGACCGATTTAGTGACTATCTTTCTCTTGCACCTTACTTAAGTCGACATGTGATTGTTCTAGAATTGTTTACTCTCGCGCGCAACGAATATTTAATAATTGATGAATGATTGATAATGATATTGATTACCCTTATGCCATGATTAATTGATGAATATGATTGATGGAAGGATCTAGTTGATGATTGGACTTTTTTTTTAGTGGGATGTAGACACCTCCTTGTTCCTCAAAACAGTCGCCAGCCCTAAGACCTTAAATGGGTAAAATCAATTGGAACCTGGGCTTGAGCGTTGCTTATGTGTCATGGACGTCCTAACCTTGTAGGGTAGGTCGGGTGGGTAGTCATTTAATATTGATTATCTGATTTTACATGTTGATCTGCTACGCTACTTATGTTTATGTGTCACTATCCTTCATTGACGTGTTGAATGTGTCGTTAGTGATTTCCATGATGAGTATTTGATACTTCTTTTACTTATGATGTTGATGATTAGGTGTTGTTATGATCATGTGTTGATGTTAATTTATTAACTCAAATATATATATATATATATATATATATATATATATATATATATATATATATATATATATATTCCTTTTGTGCTTCTCTTTTTCTTAGGCGTAATGGAGGGCCATTACATCTTGCATCTACATCAATTTCCATAACTCTTCCTTCTCTATTCCTATTCCATTTTGCTTTCCATTTTGCTAAGAATAGATAATTGTGAATTCAAATTTGATGTTTTATTATTCATAAAATGACTTAAAATCATGTGAAGCACCACCATTTTACACTTTAATATATTTAACAAATTTACAATCTCCTTCTCCACTAAGGAAGCCTACCATTTTCCCCAAATGAGGTGATAGTTGGTCAGAGGAAGAAAGATGGCATGCATGCGACAAGGGGAGTTATTACCCCCAGTCGCCAACCAAATATCTAACCCATTTGAATGATGGGCTCTCGCGCTACAGTTATGGTAGTGCATTGCTACACCACAAGTAATTTAATGGCTCCCCATGCAAACCAAAGTTGGAGTATTGGATCAAGTACAAGGCATCAGGTTGGTGTCACCTCTGCTTTCATGGCACTCCTCACAGTCATTTCATTAGCCTCTATGAAGGCAAGAGCCCTCGGGCATTCTATCATTCTTCATTTTCAGTCAACTCTTTGGTTCTTCCGGTATTCCAAGCCTTCTTGTTGTGGGCATTCTCTCCTCCATCCCATGGTATCCATACCTTTATTAGTCAACCTCTTCAGTTTCCATATCACTTGCGTTGTACCTCTAACTTGTTTTTCTCAGGCCCAGAACTATAATTGGCCTCCCCACCCCATTCTTTGCTGCAATTCTTCCACCATGCTAAAAGAGCATGGTAAATCCAAAAGAGGGCCACAATATTATGGATTCATTTCTTGGCGCAACCGCCCTGATCCCTTGCAGCCCTCTCTTCCAACCACCAGTTCTCTTGGCATTGGCCAGAACTGGCTTGATTTTCCTCCGCCTTCCCCTAATGTTATGCACTCGCCTCCACCCCTCTCTGATATCATGCCTGATCCTCGAAGTTTCCTTGTGGATGAATAAATTCCTCCTCTCAATATGCAGCCTTTGGAATCTCTGCCAAAGCCTTACATCATCACCAGGCCCCAGGCCCAGCCTTTGGAGTAAGGTGGTTGCGTGGTTGAGGAACACATTCCCCCCAATTGGCTAACAGATTGGATAGCCCAGAACACAACCCCTGGACTGGCCATGGAAGAAATTCCGCCAACATATTTTGATGCAGACACAGCTCCTCATAAGGATACGGATGCGAAAATTGAGCAGCCTCTTCTCAATCCACATTGTTTCTCAGACGACCACCTTCAGCTGATCTTCAATATGCGATGGAACCTGGAGGACCAAATTTACAATCAAAGCATCCTCAGCCAACGCATCAACCTCATGTTCGACTCCCTGTCGGGTGCACTGGATAAAACACGTTGTCCAACCTGCGGAAAAATGTTTGTCTTCACCTACATCACGAATGGATGCCCGGGTTCACCAAACCTCTAGCTTCTCTCTCTTTTTGCATATCAAGAAGCAGCTTCAGATATTTTCATTTTTTTTAATTCTCTGGTGTATGGAAACAACCATGTTATGTTTTCTGGCATGAGACACATTTTTTAGTGCATGATACTAGCCACATCGTATTTCTGGAGCATGACACTTGTCACGTCGTATTTTATAATTTCAGTTATGTTTTCTAAGTTTTTATGTGAGCCACCTATTCTAGTTTCCCTGCTACGGCAGAACAGGTGACAAACTATAAACATTGTATTGTTTTGATGCTTTTAAGGTAATATATTTTCTTTTATTTACCAAAAACAAAAAGGTAGCCTACCATTTTGCTAAAAATAAATAATTGTGAATTCAAATTTGATGTTTTATTATTCATAAAATGACTTAAAATTATGTAAAACACGACTATTTAACACTTTACTATATTTAACTAATTTACAATCTCCTTCTCCACTAAGGTAGCCTAGCACTGTTTAAACACTTCATTGATTGTCATTTTTCCTACTAGAAATAAACAAAAGCATTATTTTGGAAAAGATCATATTAAAAAATACCTTGATATGATCTAGTGGGAACTAGCATCAAGATTTAATTGAATATATGGACACCATTTTTGAGAAAGTAAATTGATGTTGTTTATAGACATTAAAACAAGGATAAAATAGTCCCCGAGGTGTAGGACAGTCGGTGACGGAGTGTGTTGTTAAGTCACTCCGTGATGTTAAAGTCACCGGTTCGAAACCTGCGGGGACAAAAAATCCAACCATGTTAAGGGTTGGTGTGGCTCAGGCCAGGTGCGATCCCCGGGTGATTTTGACGGCTTAGATGCCCCTGAGTCGCGGTTTCTCAAGCCACGGGTTAATCGCGAGCCAACAGATCCCACACAAATTAACAAACAAAAAAAAAACAAGGATAAAATATGATTTTTGTTTCTGGATAATATATATTACAATTGAATTTTAGTATCTAAGTTTTATCTATTAAGGTAAAGTTAATTATTTAGAATATGATTTTAAATTGTTTTTAATTAATTAGTAATAAAGTTCTATTAAAATAAAGTTAATTGTTTAGAAATTAGTTAAGAATTTATCTTGTTTAAATGTAAGGTAATACAACTCAAAAATCTATAAATATTTCACAAAAGTGGAAATCTTATTCCGAGTAAAAACCAACAAATTTATTTCAAATGACCAAGTCATAATTTTTAAATAATATAAAAAATAGCCCTAAAATTAGTAGTGTTTCCTGCTTTTGGAACGAAAAAAAAAAAAATTATAATTAATATGGATTCAAAGTCCTAATTTTGAAATTGTATCAAAGAAATAGCCCTAAAATTAGTGGTGTTTCCTGCTTTTGAAAAAAAAAAAATCTATAATTAATTATGGTTCCGTCACTTTCTATGGAAGAGCATCGTAAAAAATTTAATCATTGAAATGTTTTAATTTGATGTGTATGAATTTTATTCATGTTTTCCCGTGAATTTCTGGTCATGGTTCCGCCACCTTCGTTTAACGGCCAAGCTAAATAGGGTTTCTATCGTACGGGCCCGGAGGTAGACCAGTGGAAGCTGTATCCCACTTGTTGAAAATTGAATGGTTTCTGGAAGTTTGTTACGTCTGTGTTGTTATCTTGTTACAGGGATGTCAAGACGATGAGCTTGTTCCAGAACTGAGCTTGAGCTATAGAGGGAGGAGGAGGAGGCGGTTTTTTGCAGTGATGGCGGAGGAGGAAGAGAGACTCGAGTGTTGAGGTATCGAGAGAAGCGTCGCACCAGGCTTTTCTCCAAGAAAATCAGATACGAAGTTCGTAAGCTCAACGCAGAGAAGCGACCGCGAATGAAGGTTTTTATTTCCTGAATTCTCTTTCCGTGCTCTCTGCATTAGCTCACAATATGGGTGTCTGTGTGGTTGGTTGCAGGGTCGATTCGTTAAGAGAACGCCGGGGATGTTTTGTGACTGAAGACGAAGAGGAGGAGGACAACAATGAATAATAGCAGCAGCAGCAACAGTTACTAGCACAAGTTAGTACTGGTTTTCGGCTTCTGCAAGCCGGAAGAAAGGAGACGCATTATGTAATATATGGACTAGCAATTATGATTAGATTCAGAGTGTAAAGTTGGGCATTGATTCATTTTCAGATTCAGAGTGTAAAGTTGAACATTGATTCATTTTTAGCATTATGAGTGGCAGGGCTTCCTTCTCTTGGTGCATGAAATGGACTCTCATTTTTTTTTATGAATATGCAACAGCCTTTCAAACATGTTTCCAGTCTTTGCCTATAAAAATAATAGGTAAATTATTTTAACAATTATGCATTTGAATAAACATGTATTTTATCAATAGGTATGTATTATAAATAAGAAATGACAAAAATGTATGTACTTCTTTGTCAGCTACAGATCCTGACTCACAAAGTAAACCTCAACTTCCACAAATAATAGAGCAAGACAGTGTGAAAGAAAGAAAAGGCGTTACAATTTAGGGCCGTTTTTCATATTAATATCTTAAGGATACTTGTCTCTGCGTTTAGATCGACAAGGATATTTGTCAAAGTGATAGATTTTTTGGGTGGAGATGGAGATGGAGATGGAGATGGAGATGGAGATGGAGATGAGTGTGTTGATATTCACACATTTTTAAGAGGAATTGGTGAAAATCTCAGGATTTTTTTGGTGGGGACTCATAGAATTTGTCTATATTCACTAACTCAACTTTTGTGGAAATTTGTATTCACTTATTTTTAAAAAGAATGGGAAAGTCATAAGTTTTTTTGGTGGAGACTCATGAAATTTGTTTATATTTTTTGTGAAAATTTATATTTACATATTTTTAAGAGAAAGTCATAAGTTTTTTGGTGGAGACCCATGAAATTTGTTTATATTTTTTTGAGTGGAGACCTTTGAAATTTGTTTTCATTTGCTACTCTTTTGGTGGACAATTATGGAATGTTTATATCCACACATAAAAGTTTTATAAAAATTAGAACTTAGGTATCAACAATGACAACCTAGAGATTTGGTGGTGAAGAATTATGGAATGTTTATATCCACACATAAAAGTTCTATATGAATTAGAATGTAGTCATCAACAATGACAACCTAATGTTTTTATCATATGATTGAATCATTCTCAATTTTACAAGCATATTGCATTTTTTTTTTGAGCAAGTGAAATTTGTGTAAGTGCATTTTTTTTAGTCATCTATATTTTCAACATGCTTTGCATTGTATGCACTATGAATAAGGTTATTTGCAACTTGTATGTAAGGTCTTAATTATGAATGTTTATCTTTGTTTTGATGTTAACACAAACATGTTATTATTAGATGAAAAGTCATCATCTTAATTAAACATGTATATTATTATTATTAGATGAAAAATCATCATCTTAATTTATAGAATAAATAGCTAAAATAAAACATACTTAAATTAACAAAAATATCATACCAAAAAACAACAAATTATCTCATTAATCAATACTTGTCATAGATAAGTGCCAATAAAAAGACATGTTGAATCCATGGATTGAAAAAAAAAATAGAACATTCATAAAAACATAGATAAAAAAAAACCTATAACCCAATTAGAAGAATAATAAGTTGTAGAACATAAAGATACCAAAATACAAAGACTTTAAATATTACAACAATTTAATAAAGGTCATTCACAAAGCTTAATACATGGAAAATTGAGTTTGTACACACAAATTGATTAAAAATTGCTTATTTTTAATTGTTATACATTAATGTATGTATACACAAAAATCACACAAGAATAATATGAAACTCCAATCATCCTAAGATAATGAATTTTAACCCTTTTGGTGGCCTCCAATACCTTATTGATCTTCTAAGAATATGTGGTTTAGGAAAAATTACCTTCCCCTCCTTAGAACCCAGTTGTCTAGGATGTGACTCCACCTAAAGCAAGTTCTTCCACCCACAAATCATGTTAGGGTTGAATCCCCACACCTATGTTGATTCCTTTGAATGAACCATTGCCAACACCATCAATCCTTAAATCAAACATCTAATTATTCATTTGTGCCATATTTCATGCTCTCATCGCCCACTTTCCTTTGCAACATTGCATTTTCTTCAAGGATCACATCCCTACTTATAATCTTAGTTTCTTCTTTATTTCATAAACACTATAAATTCCAAAGTTGTCATCATAACTTCTCATGGCGCATTTTATGCTAAATGTCATCCACATTTTCCACCTCTCATTGGACACATGTACATATGGAAGGGAGCCAAACAACCTTCATGTGGTGAATGTTTAGCTTCCACCCACACATGCTTCATGGGTATTTTTTTACTTTCAATAGCCACTTTGCACTCTTCACCAATCTATTGGTCATACTTTTCTCTACTATATTTTGTTGGGAAGTATAGAGAATTGTGAATCAGGTTTGATGTCATCTTGTTCATGAAATGCCTTAAAGGAATTTGAGACATACTCACCATCATTGTCACACCTCAACATGTTTAACAAATTATTATCCTCCACTAAGGCAACCTTGAACAATTTAAAACACTCCATTTCTTTTGATTTGTCTTATAAGAAATAAACAAAAACTCATTTTTGAAAAACTCATAGTAAAAACTACCTTGATGTGACTATGTGTCCCAGTTTACTATATGTGTGGACTAAACTAGCTTCATAATTTTCTCAAAAATATGGACACCATCCTTCAAAAAAGTAAATTATGTTTTTTTAAGAAGACACATCCTTCACAAATACTAAGTAAAATAAGGATTTTTAACTCTAAACATTCAAAAAGATTCCCCCTCCTTATGGTATCCATTGATTGTGCATTAATATGACTATGTATATGATGTCAAAAATGCATTATTTATCTCATCAATAGTATTCAATGCCACTTTAGGAACATCTACACCAAGTATATACAAAATCACCCTTCTTTACTACTCTTACAATCACTTTCCCATTACAATGCTTGAGATAGACTCCAACTATAATTAATTCCACAATCAATCCAACATCTGAAAATTTAACTCACAACCAACAAGTTCTTAGGCATTGTAGGATCATGCAATACTTTATGAATATCTACGTAAGCACCTTCTGACATTGTAATTAAGACAGACCCTTGCCTACAACTCCATGCTCTTCTCCACCTCCAAAAGTCACATCCATTTCCCTCACAACAAACTATTAATTAACAAACCATGTGTGTTTAGAGATCATACATTTCTCTGTGCCAAAATCCAAATACCATCTTCTAGAAAAAAAAAAAAAAATCCATATTTATTGTTATGAGGAGTTGTTCTAAAGAAACATCAGCCTTATTGTTCTTCTTTCTTTTCACATCAATGAACTTCAAATAATTCTTTTTAATGTTCCCTGTTTCATTGAAGTCGTAGCATTTCACCATTTTTATCTTTTCCTTTGAATTCTCCAATGGAGAATGTCACTTTTGTTGATTAATAAGTTTCCCCTTGTTCTTTTTCATTCTTGTGCCTTTACTCCTTGATTAAAATATTGTTGATGTATTATCCAAGATTAACACAACCTTTTTCTTCCTTACTTCTTCCCTAAATAGATCATAGCATGCTTCCTCAAAGGTCAATGTAACCTTAGAACCCAATATTACCATTATATATTCATATGAAGTAGGCATGCTTCCAGGAAGAGTGAATATGTTAACATCTTTATCAAAAACTTGAGCATTGTACAATGTTAATTCTTCCATGAGAGACCAAAATTGTGATATATATGTTAGGATATTTAGTCACACTAAGGAGTTAGTTAAGATCAACTTAGTCTAATGTGTCTTTAGGTAAAGTGTGTTTCTTTAGTATGCACTCGAAGTTATCTATTCGAATGGTCATGATATGTTCTAGACATAAAGTGATCTAACAATTCATCTTCTCATCGATACTAATGGCTATATTGATCCATGGATTAACACTTGATTGGTCCATGATCTCTACTTAAAGAACATGGAGGGTCATTTCTCAATGATCGATTCTTAGAAACACATATGTAAAATATTATCCTTTTGCATTAATATATTTCCTCAAGTGGCCACATTAGTTAGGGTCGTGGACTGCTTCCCTCTTTGAGGGTTTTAACCATGAAATACACTAGTGTATTGATCTTTGATCTATTTTTGTGAGAAATTTCTTATGGTTTTCAACCTATGCGGAAATACCTTGTCTATCAAACATGGTATCATAGTATGTATTAAGACCCACTCCTATTGTTGATTGAGATCCTAAACCTACATTGTTGTATGCATCAAGGGACTTGTGTTTCTACTATTTTTTAGTGTTTTTGGACCAAGAGGTCCATTCCATTGTGTCTAGAGCACTACTTTTAGTTGGAAACACTTTTCATTTCACTCCAAAAGTTTTCCATTTACCCAAAGATATGATCATTTTTATTAGATTTAGAGGTAAAAGTTTCATTATGATTTTTAAATGTTTTAACATTGTGTTAACATTTTGGTTTTTCTATCTATATTTCGATTCCACTACCTTTTGGTTTATGTGTTCTCTTTCTCATGTGCCTTATATTATCTCGCCAAATAAGAAATAGAGTGGAATGTGTTTTCTCTATTGTGCATGCTCTTTGCATTGCACTTTATGTGATCTCATCAAAGCAAAAATAGAGAGAAAAGCTTGCATTTTGGGGGCATGCTAACCAAGATCTAACCTTGTTCTTATCAAGTTTCATATTTGTTTTTCAAAATTTCACTTGTTTTTGTGTGTATCCATGTTGAACATTTTTACAGAAAAAGAAAAAAGAAAAAAATACCCCCTTCTCCTTTAAAGGGTTATTTGGGTAAGCACGCACTTCATGGTAAAGAGTTTAAAAAAATACCCCCTTCTCCTTCATAACATTTGTTATATATATTGCATTAGCTCACTGAATTGAAAGTTACTTTATTAAACAAGAAATAGAGCTACTTAGCAATTAAGTCCCTCCTTATGTTGACATGGAACAAAGTAGAGAAATGAATGTATCCAATAAAATTTGTATGCATAATGATATATTGTTTTATTGATATGTGTTTTTTTGCAATATGTTTTATGTTCTTGAAGCAGTTTGTGGACTTGAGCATGAATATTGGTATTGAAATATCCATATATGCTTCAAACACATAGAGGAGATCATGGGAGGAGCTAACATTGGGTGTGGTAATAATCAAGTGGTTGAAGACATTATTCAATTTGACTTTATGCTTCAATAATTTATAGGTTGAAGAAAATATTCAATTACAAAAGTACATTAAAAAACCAACCTACTAAAATGTTGAAAAGTAGTATGACTAGACATGAGAATAAGGAGACAATATCTGAATTGGGTTATGGACTGTGGGGGATGCAAATGTTGCATTAGTATTGTTTGTACTGTATGAAGCTCACAATTAGGAATGCCTTAAGGTTACTAAAAAAATATGGGGTGGATCCACTTCTCTATAACTTAGAATTCGTGTGGATAAAATGCTCACAAATAATTATTTGTCAACCAAATCTAGATTTCATTCACTAATGATAAGAGAATACATTTGTATAAGCATTCGAAAAATGGGTTTATGGCTACATGGGTTGATGTTAGATCCCAACACTTAGCCAACAATCTTAGCTCATATCTTGATATTATTAACATATATCAAAGGCTTCTCGGTGTTGTCCAGTTTAGGAAATAATAATAATTACTTGAAGGATAATCCATGTCCTCCTACCTTTGTTGCAAGTGTTTTGTGGCATCCTTCAGTTGTATATGATATTGACTCCAAATGTGAAGAAATGAAAAGAGTGTGTTCATTATGTGGGGAGGATTTTGAGGTTAATATTGTAGTAAGCTACTTTCCTTGCATCCACTTTTATCATTGGGACTACAATTATCCATTTCTCTTTATGGGCTTGCTACTCTTGATTCTTCATCCATGGGATCATATAGAATTCCCTTATTGATTAAATTTGGATTTCTAAGGGAAATTGTTTTTTTAATACAAGAATGACACATTTTCAAAGGCAATGCCGCCATTCATTGGACATATATTTTCGGTAGCCTATATGCATTTATATAAGAAAATTCTTATTTTGTGTTCATTAATTGTTAATAGATATTTATCAGGTATAGAATACAATGGTCATGAATTCTAAAAAAATGTAGTCCATTTTGCGGTGTAGCTGGTAGGATTCTTCTCGGACCTCTTTTTTTACACGTGATTGCATTAGATTTTCTATTCAAATAAAATAGTCCTTCCAATCAACTTGGAAATGTTAAATGAGTCCTTGTTGATGTGGTTCATACATATAATTTTTTGTTTTGGATAAAGTTGTTATTTTCATAATATTTCCAATATGTAGTTGGATTTATTATTTGCATTTTTTGAAATTAAGGCATGTGGAAGAATAATTTTATAAATGGAAGAATAAATCCTATGAAAATATTTTGATATTGATGTGGTTGTCGATACTTATAAATTTTGGAAATAAATTAATGATAAAATATTTAACTAAGAATAGTAGGTCAACTAATCAGCAAAACAAGGACAAAATCCTAAATATACATACAAACTCTACTAGAAATATAAATGCCCAAACATGCAACTTTATCTAGAAATAAAAATTCCATGAACTAAAATCTCCAAACATATCGACAATAGTCCATACTCTATTAATAAGACACAAAATCTCTTGTCACAACAAAAAGACCTTTAACATGAAAAGATGGATATTAGAAGCTAGACACCTTCACACTATCATAAAAATTGTGCATATTAAACAATATTTTTTTTATACATCCACTTAAAAACATTTAAAAATTAAACTTGAAAATTTAAAAACTAATATTACATAAGAATATGAGAGCTCTCATCCCTCTTATTATTTTCATATTACTTTTCATATTAAATAACATTATATACATAACATATTACATTATAACATCTGTAACGTATTACATTGTAATATATGTAACATATTACAATGTAATATATGTAACATATTACAATGTAATATATGTAACATATAACATCTGTAACGTATTACATTGTAATATATGTAACATATTACAATGTAATATATGTAACATATTACAATGTAATATGTTATATTAAAAACATTTAAAGATTAAATTTGAAAATTTGAAAATTAATATTACATAGGAATATGAGAGCTCTCATCCTTTTTATTATTTTTATATTACTTTTCATATTAAATAACATTATATTTTTATACTGACTAACATTAACTATATTATAAAGCCAAAATTTAGTTATCCCTAGTTTTAAAATCTTGAATAACAAACATAATAAAGCACTAACAATTGCAGTAAAATGACAATATGTAGCTCAACAACGTTAGTCACTTCAAATGACAATATTGACGTATTTTCTTTTACTTTAAATTCAACAACGTTAGTCACTTCAACTCTTCCCCACTTGTCAACTATTGGCCTCATTAAGCCCCTAAACATATCGATTTTTGCATTCCGTAGAATTATAGTTGAGCCACCCTGGATCAAATCCACTAAAATTACAAAAGGTATAATGTTAGAATATCATTCAAATTTAAACAACTGCTCCCCATAGCAAACCAATGGTATAAATTTCATCTTCAATACAAACAACCCCTAAATCTTTTTAACTTGCGTATAATTCAACAGATAAAAACACAACACTAACCTCCATGAAATCCACCGAAAATTGCAAAGATCATAATCTTAGAAGTCCACTAAAAATTCCAAAGATCATAATGTTAGAATAGCATTTAAATTTTAACACCTTCTGCCGTAGAAAACTACATATATAAATTTTATCTTGAATCTTTAATATCTTCCTCAAACAAACAACACCTAAAGTCATATATTATTTCAAAGCTAATAATTTAAGAGAGAAAAACATAAAACATTATGATGTGTTGAAGGTATACAAAGTTACAAACTTGATGAGAATTGTGATCTCAAAACGAGAAAATTTTAACCTTAAAAACTCATATTTTTTAGTCAAAAACATCAAAATCAATCTTAGTTTCAAAAAGTGGTGTGACAGGTAGAACACTTTTTTTCGATATTAAAATTACCACATTTTGCAACATTAACCTTAACAGTGTCATAATGTTGTCGACAAGAACCTTAAAATCGACCTTCAAATCGCAAAATGGTGCTAACAATAGCACTATTTTTTTTTTTTTTGAGGTTAAAACTATAAATTCTTTGAAACCTTCAAACTTAACATCGGTAACTTTATAACCAAAACCTTAAAATCAACCCATGAATCGAAAAATGGTACTGCAAGTGGTAGCTCTCTTTTTAACTAGAATAAAATTGCAATTTTTTTTAAATCGTGACCTTGACAACTAATCACTTTGAACCAAAATCCTAAAACCAATTGTGAAATAAAAAAATAGAGTAGCACCCTCTTTTTTTGACCTTAAAA